>JBBYHM010296209.1:10388-73460 GCA_038381775.1 Adansonia rubrostipa | reverse complement strand
AGACCACAATGATCAACTATGTTTTTAGAATAATTTATATGTGAAAGTGAAGGAAACTTTTGCTTAAGAAATTTTCAAATTAGACTTTTCACAGGTAGAATTTTTTACTAAAATTTTAATACATACAATATTATTTGTATGAAACTTTTAATTTAACTTTTGCATAGGAAATTTATAAGTTAGATTCGGCATCTTTCTTACTCGCTCGTACGCATCTATTGGCCTTTATGGGTTTGGTGATGTGCCTTTTCTCCTATTGCTGTTATCTTGTGACCTCGAATTCGTTAGCTTACCATGTGGCTAGTTCCTTCTGCCATGTCCATTGGGAGTTAAAATCCAAAGTCCGAAAGGCTTTTCCTTGAACCTGACTTGTGAATCCAGGTTTGGCAAAACATCCATGGGTGCCTTCTTTTTGCTGCAAACTCCTCTAACGTCGATGAGTCTTCTCTACAGTCTGATTTTACTTTGCATAATGCTCCATCCAGTTTTTTAAAATAAGCACATAAAATTTCTAATTAGACTTTATTTTATTTACTATTTTTTTACATATGGAGCTCTCAATTAGATTTTCAAATTGAACTTTCACTTAATAAAAATTAAAAGTTTCTTTACATGTAGAACTTTCAATTGAAATTTTCATGGACAATTTAATTAAATCTTTTTAATCAATTTTCACACATAGAATGTTAAATAAGTTCTTATATGAAATTTTGATATATGAATTTTTAATTAGTTTTTTTATATATGGCATTTTTTATTAAATTTCTTTTAACTAAAACTTATATTTGACTTTTCAAACAAATATCTAACAATTCAGAGTCAATATTGAATTTTCAAACACATTGGTAGCATTAGATTAAGTCTTGACTTTTCAAAAACATTTAGCCACCATTGGATTTTAATCTAAGACTTTTCAAAGTATGGTATGAAAAATTATTATTTTGCATACATAGGGCATATGCTTCACTATGGTAATAGATATATTATTAAATCAATAGATTTAAGATATTCTTTAGATTTCTTACATTGGATAGGAAATGCATTAAATTAAAAGAAAAATGAATAAGAAAAGAAAAAGAAGCAAAATTTAGAAGGGAACAAGCTTGGTCGAGCCCCTCATTTCTATACAAAGGGGTTTCCCTCTCCTTTAAACACCTTTGATCATCTAAAAGGGCTTGAGAAAAAATAAGAGAAATAGAAAGAAAAAGAGAGAAAAAATGTAAAAAGAGGGAAAATTCTTGCAATTTTTTAAGGGTAGATTATGATTTTATTTGTTGTCTTTTTAGCTGTTCATTTTTCTCCTTTATCTCCATTGTATTTTATTTATTTTTAAGTTCTTATTATTTGTTAAATTTCTAAGTAGCATTATTTATTTTCCAAAACTTGATGATCCTACTTATTTACTTAAGTGACTTGCTTGAGCATAAAGGTTTCCAAGCTTTTTTTTTAATGTCCAAGTATGAGCATAGTCACTCTTTTTAGTTTTTCTTGTTAAATTATTTAATTTATCATAATATTTACTTTAAATTATTCATTAAAGTTTTTATGATCCTAAGCTATTCCCAAGCTTTGGCTTAGGTGATTAGCTTGACCCAAAGGTTTCCAAGCTGTTAATAGTGGCCAAGCATGAGTAAATTTGTTTTTTTTTTTTTAAATGTTCTTGTTTATTTACTTGATTTGTTGCTATATTTACTTTAAATTCAATTTTTTAAAGCTTGATGATCCTAAGTTAAGCTTAGGGAATGTTTGAGCCTATATTGTAAAAACCAGTTTTAAGGCCAAACTTTTAGCTATTATGTAGCTTAAATTTTGTTTATGTTTATTTTCTTGTTTATTATGTTTAAATTACAGTATTTAAATCTTGATGATCCTAAGTTAAGCTTAAGGGATGTTTAAGCCTAGGTTGTAAGAACCAATTTTGATGCCAAACTTTGAGCTATTATATTTTTTAAATTATGTTTATCTTTATTTTCTTGTTTATTATGTTTAATTTCTATTACTTAAAGCTTCATGATACTAAGTCTTTCTTAGGTGATGTTTGAGCTAAGGTTGTAAAAACCATTTTTTAAGGCCAAACATTAAGCAAAGTGCTACCTATAAAATTGTTTAATTATGCTTATTCACATTTTTGTTGTTGTTATATTTGTTATTTAAATTCATGTTATTTACTTTATTTTTATTCTTGTTATAATTATTATTTAAATTGATGTTATTTACTTTTACTGTTATTTACTTACTGTATTTTTTATTGTTATTTTGTTTCACTTTATTTACTTTATGTTTGTATTTAATTTTATTTGCTTTACATTGTTATTTCTATTATTGTTTTGCTTTTTTATTATTTTATGTTCTTATTCTCATTCATATTAGTTTCTGTTTAATAAAAAGATTCTTCAAAGTGGGACTGGGTTTTTCTACCTCATGTTTATCAATGTTATTTTCCACCTCTTTCTTTAAAAAAATCTAATTTTTTAAGAGTGATTTTAGGGTTGGTCAAAACATGTAAGGATGTTTTGGTAATTTTTCTAAGTTAAACATGCATTTTTTTAAGGCACTTTAGTCATTGACCAAACCTAGTAGGAATGTTTTGATCATTTTCCAAGTCAAACAAGCATTGTAGGGGTATTTTTTTCTTTTAGCCCAACTTAGAATCAAAATTGAGTCATTTAAGGCAAAATAGTGCTACTTAGGTCAAAATCGAGTCAATTAGCTCTTTCCAAATCCATTACATTAAAATTAAGTCCTTTCAAGTCATGGTAGCCCTTTTATGTCAAAATAAGACTATTAAGGTCATTTTAGTAATTTTGCATCAAAACTAAGTCATTTAGGATCATGTTAGCACTTTCATGTCAAAACATGTCCATATGGTGATTTTAGTACTTTTTCATTGAAACCAAGGCTTTTAAGGCCATGTTAGTATTTTAATATCAAAACATGTCCATTAAGGTCATTTTAGTAATTTTATGTCAAAATCAATCCTTGCGGTTGTGTTAGCATTTTTATGTCAGAATCAAACTTTAAAGCCAATTTAATCTTTTTCCATTAAAATCAAGTCTTTAGGGTTAGGTTAACACAATCACATCATTATTAAACCTTTAGTTTTTTTTTTTAACTAAATATATTTCAATTATAATATACCTATTCCTAATAATAATTGAGGTAATATTCCCGAGTTAAAAATAGTGAATAGATTTTTTCTAGTATATATAAGGAGTTTCATCAATTATTTTTAATGTGGATGCCCTCAAAATAATTTGAATTGGAATTTCTTTTCAAAAATAAGATATAAAAACGTCGTATTTCATTGGTTTTTACTAGTGGGGTGCAAAGAATTTCCCTTTTTCTTGAAAGTAAAAAAAATGATTTATGTAATAAATCAATAAAAAAGAACACAGGAAGTATCCTAAAATTTCAAAATCAAAATCAGTTTTAATTAAGATTAAGATAACATGTGATTATAGGTACCAATTTATGAGCATTAGGGGGTTGCTTATTCTTTTCCACACATAACTGACTCCCAAACGTTAATTTTGCTCTGGTTTATAAGCAAACTTTGGAATTCATTTTCGAGGGTTTTGTAGCTATCGGAAGATGAATTTCAATAGTTGGCCAATCACACTTAGCCTAAAAAGATTGATGGTGACTTTTATTTCACTGATTATTTCATAAAATCCATGTGGTAAAATTGGGCAAATGACTCACTCTAACCATTCATTTCCAATTATAGACTATATCATTTCCAATTATAGACTGTATATTTTCCTAGTTTGATATTCTAGATTCATATTCAGCACATTACGAGATATGAAGTATTTAATTAAAATTTTTAATTAAACTTTTACATATGAAATTTTCAATTAAACTTTTTACATATATAATTTTCAGTTTTCACTTGCAAAATTTTCAATGAGACTATTATATATAGAGTTTTTAGTTAGACTTTTAACATTAAAATTTTCAATTAGACATTTTACATATAGAATCTTTCTTTAACTTTCAGATATGGATTTTCAGTAAAACCTTTTTATATAACTTTTGTTGTAAATGGAAATTATATGTTTGCAGTAATAAGAGTTATAGACTTGGCCTGATGTTAGAGGAACACGTTAGACAAGATTTAACCTCAGAGGAGGATGTTAGAATTAACATGTGTTAATGTTATGGTAGGCAACATGGTTGTCGTACGAGAATTAGAGCAAGTTGGCTTTTATGGGGAAACATCCAATAACAAAAAAGAAAAGTGAGAAATAGTGCTAGAGGTAGTCATTCGAGGCACACTTTGGCTTTCAAGTTAGAAAAAGGTAATGAGATGGACATTGGGATATGTAGATGTCTAGATATCATTAGGACAAAATTCTAAAAAATTTTAAATAGATAAAGCTTATTTTTAAGCTTCTCTCTCTAGGTCTTAAGTAGGCTTTTGCCTTATGGTCGTATGCTAGCTCCTAGCCCCTATTTATATGCTGGTTGAGCGTCTATAATGTTTGGTGCAAGTGCACCTCATATGATCCTTCGTTTTTGAGTCCACAAAGAGGATAAAGTGGTCACATTTCACATAATCTTGAGCTTTTATCAATGTATAAGGGATAATGTCATTGTGATGCATTCTATCCATCGTTATAGAGGTGGAAATGTAGTCATCTTATTTGTTCCCTCATGATGGCACCTCGTGGAGTTAGATGTTCTTGGTAAAACATCTTATTTTTCATTTTGGTGTCACGTTGGATCCATCATGTTGGTTTTATGTCAAATCGAACATGCAAGTGCCACATATAGTGCTATGTTTGGTCTAACATATTGGTGCTAGTATTATCTAGCATGTTGTCTCTATGTTTGGTATGATGTTTAGTTGCCATGTCTTACCTAATGTTTTTGCACTATGTTTGGTATAAGGTATAGGTGCCATGTCCTATCCGATGTGTTGCCACTATTTTTGGTATGACATACATGTAGACACCAAGTTTTGTCTAAGCCTCCATGCAAGTATCTCAACCCATCATCAAGGCATTTGCTCATGCCTAGGTCTAATATCTATCATCCCAGGTGGAGGTAAAGTGATAAGGGGGCCAAATCCAGCAGAACATGCAAAATTCATCAAATGTATTGATACCTTGCCAATATTTTTGAATTTTAGGGTGTATTGATATAAGACCTTGGCAATACCTAAAGTTGTTGTTAGGCCTAAGGTATTGATACATTGCCCAATGTATTAACACATTTGGCCAATGTATCATTACATTGCTCAAATGCATTGATACTTTGGCGCTAATTTAGAAAAGTCATGGCATTTTGCTTTAAACTTCCATTAATCTTTTTAATGAAAATTTCCATAATTTTTGCAAAAAAATCATCTTATTTTTAAATAAAATATGATGCATTTATCAATTCAATTTATTTATTATTTAGGCTTAGTTTTATTTAAATGTAGTTGGTTAAATTTTAATTTAAATTAAATGAGGCCAAATAAGCAAAAGATGATAGGTTTTGACTGTAATTTCTAGTGGAAATCCAACTTAGGCTTAGACATTTTGCCTGCAAAAAATGGCACTTTTGAAATATTTAAAGGTTGGTTATGATGGTAGCTAATGGAAAGCTTTCTTCCTCCCTATTCTAAGGGTCCTAGGTTAATGAGATTTTGAAAAGACATTGTCAAGGATAGGGGGACTATATGGGGAACTAAAAAAATCAACAAAATACCTTTAATTGTAAGCCTAGTTTGGCCAACCAAAAAGGTACTATGTAGTGCCTTCTTTGATTTTTTTTTTTCACACACTGTTTACTATTCACTCTCATTTCATTTTCTCCCAAAAACTCTACAACATGAAAAAAATTCTCGCACAAAAGATAGTAAAAAAGAAAAAGAAATCAGGGAAAAAGGTTAAAAAAGAAAAAAAACAAAGGGGAAATATAAAGCTCCTAGGTATATCTCTTTCCTCTTATTATTCTTTTTTTTTTTTTTTGCATCAACATGTCATTTTAGTGAGCTTTTTATGTTGGTCATCCTCTTTAAATCTTATGCATTTTTCTTATGATTTTCATGTATTGCATCTTATTGATGCATGTTTGGATGCTTGAGATTAGCAAGGAAAAAATATCGTTTGCTTTATCATCATGCCATGTTTCATGCCGCCTTATTGTTCATCTTGCATATAATGACCTATCTATGTCATTCCTTATGCTTATTTGATGATATCTTCATACAATGTCTCTCATATGTTTGCTATATTATGTCTCGATTACTTGATAATACGTTGATTTGTTGAGTTCATGAAGTCTTCGATGAAATGCATGTAATCTTAAATGCAAAATTGTTTTTTTTAAAAGGCCTACCCAAAATGAGCTATGATTAGTCCGAACAATGAACTAATCATGGTTCAAGTTTTTCATTGTTTGATTTATCAAACTTGGGAGTAAATCAAGCTCTAATGCTTGGATTCTTGGTTGGAAAAGCCCATAAATGTTCTTTTTAGAACTTACCTCAAATTAATTTGAAGCCCTTTAATTTATAGTCTTAAATGTGAGCCTAATGATTAATCGATGTTTGGCATGGATAATGGGTTATTCTAGTTCCACCTAACTTAGGGACTTAGAATGGACTTATTAACACAGTGCCAGAGACCCTGTGATCAAACAGTCGCATGTTCAAAAAAATTTGAAGTTAGGTAAATCCTATGTTTTAGCTATTAAAAGTAGCAGTGGGTCAAATTGAAAATTATTTTCAATCCTTAATAATTTTCTAGAATTTTTTTAGACTTTTCTCTCAAAGAGCTTCAATTAGCTTTCCAATGAGCTTTCATTTGCCTCGTTTGGGGTCTGGACGAATGAGTTGTGATTTTTCAATCATGCACTGCTTAAAACCCCTAAACCCTACGATCAGTGCCCATATGAATTGTTTTTGACCCACCAAAGGATCTTTTGTAATTTTTAATCTATTTTCATTAAACTACTTTAAATTGACTTTTCGATGATATATTGTTTGTCACTTTGTAGTCTAAACAAATTGAGACAACTTTTTAAAGTTTGCTGCACTAATTCCTTATTTTTGCTACTTATGCTGCATCAAGTCAACATTTAAAACATATTTACACTTGGGAAATGATTTTTTTTGGAATTCCTTACTATTTTTAGGTGAAACTTCATTAAGTTACCCTTCCAACATCATTTGATTTGTCTCATTTTGGGTCCATCTGAGTTAGGAAAATAAATTCTAGAATCTAGACAATGCGATGTTGTCTTTGTCTCCAACACTTAATAAATCTTAATTCACATATTTTTACTCTTCCTAAAGGTTTGAATGCCTTGAAATGAGTTCCATTAGTGCCTTAAGAGGATCATGAATCATTTATGATTAGTCTAAGACTTGGTTCAAGGCTTTACCATTTTTGGATCAAATTAATTTAGGTGTTTCTTGAAATTTCCTTGATTTTTCAAATTAAATCCTGCCATTTGTCTCAAAAACTTCAAAAATACCTTGTTTTCAGCAATTATCGAATTTTTCATCAAAATATGTTTTCAACCTTATTTTTTAAAAATCTCCAACAAATCAGGTTTTCCTTTTCCTAAATGTTCCTTGGATTTTTTAATGTTCCCTTGGTTTTTATGCCTTTAGTCACTCGTTCAGTCCAAGCTCATCTTTACATTGTCCTAGATAATCAGTGACAACCAAGAGATACATTCTTAATCGACCCTCATTCTATCATTTTGTGCAATATTTTCTATGATTATTATGTGTTACTAACATCTTTCCTTTATTGATGGCAATGATGCATTCATGACTTTTAATTAAATATTTTTTAAAAAATTATCGAGGTAATGTTTTATGTTGGGGCCTTCTATGTGCCTAATCTAAAGTACCCCTTTCAAAATTAAACCTAGAAATCATTTTTAACCAAAACTCTATGTTTTTTTCTCCTTAATGGTAGGAAGCATAGTGAATTCTGAAATTGCGAAAAAACGTGAGTTTTTTTATAAAAAATTCATTTCAACATTTTTAGGGGATTAATGAGAATAATTACAATTAAAATCAAGAAATTTGAAACTGAGATAATCTATGGCTAGATGGTATCGATATAGTTGTCTGATAAACATCTAAACTAAATGACTAGTGGTAAGTTTAAGTTTCTTAGTTATTTAGTAATAACCATATGAGAATAGTTGGATAAGCGATTTGCCCGATGCTTCCCTAATCATGACTCGAGAAACACTTCTTTCTCACCTGCTGCACCATAATTTTTAACTTGGATGGATAGCTATGCGGTGACATTGGCACCACCTGGTATGGCATGTAGGTGCCATGTCTTATCTGTGTGAAATCCAAATTTCTTTATCGATGGGACAGCTATAAAAGTCACAGTTCAAATGCTAGACCATTGTGTACTTCATCCACAGTCCTCCATGACATTAAATCCCCTTATGAGACAAAAAATGTTTATTACTTTTTAATCTTCGACAAGGATTGTGTGTTTGCATGAATAAAGTGCACCTTTTTGGGGTGGTGAGAAGTCTGTGGCTTATAAACCTTGCTACCTTTTTTTATGTGTTTTAGTTTAACTTATACAAAAACATATGTGGTGTTTTTGCAATGCAACCAATCGCTAATTCAATTATCTTTCTTACTTGATTATTTTGAAAATGAGGCTTTACCATAAGGCACTTAGTCATCCTAAGATAATGTGTTTTTTAAGTCTCTTTCTATCTCTATCCTTGACGAGCTTTTTTAGATAGCCTGGTGACACGTTTAATGCCATGTGCTTACTATATTTTTTTAATCCTAGTTCTAGATGTTATGGCTTTTTCTTTTGCATGGATATCTCTTACTCATGAAGTTGTTGATGTTTCATATTTGTCATATACTTTAATATTTCTGCGTGATCATTTTTTGAGAGGAGTTTGATTTACTAATTGAAAGTCACATCATTTTTCAAGGCATGTTGGCAACCATTGTGAATGCACCTCTTTTTCTTCCTTTTGCTTTGTTCATAAGGAAGCATCTTTTCGTTCATCCTTGTTGTTTATGATAGTCATCCTATTTTTGTTTCTTTGTCTAGTTTAAGGATACGTGTTGAAGTCGCCAATTGTGGTATGTTGCCTTAAGTTTGTATCATGAAAATATACAACAACCACTTTGTATTTGTCCTAGCTCATCCTCATGGGCATAGAGGTCATTTTGTAAATTTTAGATGTCAGTTGTCATTGTGTGGGTCGTATGTATGTAGCTTTATTTAAGGTGTTCAATCTTGAGTACATCTTTTTCGTATTGTAAGAGCTTTTGTTGTGGCAATTATGACACCCTAAATTACTATCGTCTAGCCATATATTATCTCAGATTTGATTTTGTTAGTGTTAATTGTCATTGTTCAATTATAATCTAGCTAAATGCTTAAATGATTTTTTAAAGTAAGAAAATCGTAGTTTTGCAAATTCAGAATTCGTTATGTTCCCCACCCGAGAAGGCAGCAAAGCATAAAGGTTTTTTAAAAATAATTTTCCTAGTTTAATTTGAAAGTGGTACTTCAGGTTAGGCACCTAAAGGACCTTGTAGACACCTCATTTTTTCCGGGCTAGTTTCTGACATCCTAAGAGTTAGGTAAAAGATGATAAAATCAGAAAATAGAAATAAAAGCTAGGGATGACTATCGAGTGCCCTGTCGTTAGAAACTATTAGGCGATACGACATGGGGTGAAATTTTTTTTTTGGGAAGGTCTAAAATGCCTATGGGCCATCTTAAAGAAAAATATAAAATTGAGGCATCAAAGACCACTTTTCATGGTGTCACCAGGGTCATTCAAATGAATACACAGGTCAATTTCTCACTGTTTGTAACTAAGTCAAGGTAACTTGAAAAGCCATAGGTATGTGCAAGTCATATTGGTACACGAGTATTGATACGAGGCCTTTACGACACAAAAAACTTGAATATTCACATGTAGTATCGATACTAGAGGGTTTTATATCGATACCCAAGGTGTGGTATCGATACCTGGCATGTTTGTATCAATACAGGCCTTGACAATAGCTAAAGTTTTGATTTTTGGCAAAATGTACCAATACAAGTCCATGAAGTATGGATACAGGCCTCTAAGTCTCAAGACTAGAAACATTTTTTACTCTTAGTATTGATACACAGCTCATTGTATCGATACGCAAGAGTAAAAAGTACCTTGTGTATCGATACAACATGTTTTGTATTGATACACCAAGGCATTTTTGCCTAGTTCAAGCCACTTTTTAGCCTTCGAAAATTCGATTGAAACATGTTTTTGCACCAAGGAACTATCATAAAACATTGCAAACCTTAACTGTTGGTTTATTAATGGATTTAAACAAATTTTTGGAGCCTAAACAATTAATGACAAAGGTCACTTTCATAAGATATATAGGTGTAAAAGGGTGTGGTAGGCATATCTCCAGTTGTAGGCTGTCACAGCCTTTCTGCCTCCTTGCTCATCATGGTAGAACCAATAAAAAGAGAGTTAGCTAAGTATGCTAGTTGGAGATGTCCCCTGGTGTAGAAAGGAAAAATAAAAAATGCCATTGCCTTGTCTCCTAAAGGCATTGGCTAAGCACTAGATTAAAAGAGGGACTTTTCAACTATGAAAAAAACATTACCAGCTATATCAGAAAAAAACCTCTCTCAGCTATCAAAGAAGCTCTTTAGCAATCCCAAAAAACTCTCCATCTATTCCCATAAATCTTTCAGGAAATCTAGCTGCAAAAGTTCACCCAAAACACTGTTCCATTGCTTTTCACCCTTAAACAACCTCCATTCCCGTAGCTCCCTAAAACCACCACCAGGACACCTTCAAAAACTCAACCTTTCACATATTTTCATCCTCAAAACACTCCATCAGCAACCACATTACCAGAAAGCTCCTTTCTTCACCTTTTTCTTGCTAAACAACAGCAAAAAAAGGGAACAGATTGAGCTGAAAGTTACTACTTTAAAAAGGAGGAAAGTTCAAGCTTTTGCTAGTGTATTTTTACCTTGTTCCAGACATTTTCTATTTTAATCATCCATTTCATTTTAGTCAACCCTTCATGCTACCATAACTCTCATAATATTCTCATGCATCTTTGTTGCCTTGGTTGGTAGTCTTAGGATCTTGATGGCCTTCTTGACACCATGATGTTGTGGGATATATAAACTTACCGTGCTTCATTTTCATCATCATAAAGCCTTTTTACATGCACTTTTTGCCATGTTCCTTCCATGTTCATATGCCTATTTCATATTTAGATGGTCACCTTAATATGTCTTAATATGTTTAAATATTTTTTCTTCTGTTTTAAGGAGGCTCATGAAATAAAAATGCTATCTTGAAAACTTCAACATCCACTCCTTTGTATAAACATGTTTATATCATCTCCATGCACCCTATTTGTCATCTTTTTGCATCTATGTCACCCATTTCCATGTCAAAATGTCATCTTTGTTTGTTTGCATGTTTAATCCATGTTTATCTTTGTATGTGCTATATTTTGTTCATGATATCTCCATTAAAATGCTTGTTGTCTCTTACAAATTGATTTTTAGAAACTTCCCCAAGTTAAGTTCATGTTGCCTTTAATAGATGAAGAGTAGCATGGACTTAATGTTTTCATCAAATTGGTCCGCCAATCTTGGGAGCAAATCAAAATTTTAGATCTGGATTCATGGTGAAATAAGTTCATTTTTCAAAGAAAAAAGAAAATCCTTTTTAGTATTAATCCTTGATCCTGAGCCTCGGTTCTTTTTGGTGGCATGGTCAAAGGGTTGTTCCATCATCCCAAACTACTCTAGGATTATGGAATGAACTTGTGAAGCCTATGTTACTTTCTATTACAGATGTTCGGACATCCTAGACCCTAGTCTATCTTCAAAAGAAAAATAAAAATATCGAATAATCCCTCATGTTTTTGCTCGGCAGCATTGTAGTCAAAACTTGAGAAATCATTTTTTAACCACAAAATATTTCCTTTGATTTTTCTAATATTTTTCCTTTAAAAGGCATCGAATTACCTTTATAAGGTGTCTTATTTACCTTTGGATCATCCCGGAGGAGAGAGTTATGATTTTTAGAACCTTTTTTGACCAAGACCCCTAGAACCAAGTGCAACATTTTTTTTGGGCTATTTTGGGCCATCAGATGATTTTTCATGAAATTTCCAGATATTTTTCCCAAAAAGTTCACAAAATCCCCTTTCTGAAAAGTTATTATCTATGACCTAACAATCCCAGGTAAGCTTTGAATGATTTTCTAAAATTGATCATGCCATTTTAATTGTATATGCTACAAGAGATGAGACAAACCTAACTTCGAAAATTAATTTTGCCTAGAAAGTGATTTTTTAGAATGTTTAGAATATTTTTATATTAAAACTTGTCAAGTTACCTTTCCAATGGTACCTCATTTACCTTATGAAGTCTTCGGATGCACCTGAAAAAAAATTGAAAATTGAGATGACATGATGTCGTCCCCTATTTTCAACCTAATTTTTGAATCCCCTTTTATCGAGACATTCAGTTGCCTTGAAAATGTGCTCGGTTGATTCCTACACAATATCAACCCCTTTTGACTCGGATCAATATTAAAATATGAAAAATAGGATTTCATATTAAAATTTTTACTAGCGGAGATACTTCAACTCCATTACTTCAAAGGGGATACTCTAACCCATTTTTAATAAAAAATTTCAAATTTTCTCTTTGTTCCTAAATGTTTTCCTAACTTTAAGGATACTCCAACCCTGTTTTTGTCATTAAAAAAAAATCAAATTTTCACTTTAATCTTAACTATTTTTATAACTCTATTTTAGGGGATACTCTAACCTCACCTCACTGAAGGGATACTCCAACCCCGTTTTTACATCAAAAACTTGAAATTTTCTCTCTTCCAGATGCCTCAAACTTTTTTGATAAAAATCATCCTTGTTCTTCAAATTACCACCAAATCTAGACCGGTCTCTAAAATTATCATCCCTGTTATTCTTCAATAATCGAAGGCAATTATGAGATACATTTTGATTCACTCTTTTTTTTTTTTATATTCTTTTGTTTGTGTTTGCTTGTCTATGATATTATTATATTGCTTATTTTTTGCCTCACTAACTTATTTCCTTTTGTAGTGTTATTGTGCATTCATATTTACAATTCATTTTCTAATTAAATTTATAAGGTGATGTTTCATGTTGGTATCTTTTCAGTGCCTAGTATGAAATATCCAATTTTTAAAATCCAATCCAAACATCATTTTCATAAAAAATCCCTATGTTCCTCAATCTCTGAGACACATAGGTGATCTAATTTTCCTTAATAAAAAAACCTTGGATTTGCATTTTCCAAAACTTCACGCATTAAAGAGGATTATATCTAAATAGAGACCACATGGAACCAATTTAACCAAAGCCAAAGTGAGATATAGTTGGTAGGTATCGATTTCGGGCATCATAAGGATGCTAGTCCTTCCCTGCTTATAACCAACTCCCGAGCCCAACCAACGAGTCTCTAGACTTCATAGACCTTGAAATCAGTGTTTTGAGTTTCGTAACTCATAATTATTTTCAATAGGCGTTCGATCTTGCCTAGCCTAAAATGATCGGTGGTGACTCCTAGTTTATGGCCACTTCATGATGGCCATCCGGGTCCAGTTGGACGAGTGACTCATTCGATGGTCCCTATCCCTTTCATATCAGCGCGCCTAATCCAAATCCAATTGACATATAGCTCAAAGGCTCGACCACAACTAACAATCATTTATTTTTAAGTCAAGCACGCTATGCCCTTCGGATCGTCTAAAGTTTTAAAGGCCGGGTACGTGGTGATGACCTAACCCGAGATATTGTCTTGATGAATTTTAGAGAACATTTAATTAAAATTCTATAAATGCATTATCATAAATAATCAAGGGAGGTTAGTCATAAAGCACAATTATCATATATCATGAAATAATAATAAAGCATGAAAAAAGGGGGTCAATTGCGAACGTATATCTTGATTGTCATCGATTATTTAAAGAAATAATTAATTAACAGTTTAGAGGCAAGCTTAGACTCGATGGTTGATTAAGGCATAAAATAAAGGCTGAAAATTAGAGAGACATGACCAAGCCTTGGACAATCCATGCATGACTCATAACACTCCCATGACACGAATCGAACTCAGTTTAAAGCATTCAAACACCTTATAAAAGTGAAAATATGGAGATCATGATTTATGCCATGTACGGGAAAATAAAGGAAAACTCACGCTGTAAGGCTTCCCAATTTTATTTTTGACTCAAATGTACCCCAAACAAGGCAAGTTATTTGTCATTTGAAATGTATTTTAACGTAGTTTCACCAAAAAATAGTGAGAAATTCCCAAAAAATTTTTCAAGGCAAAAATATTTTTTAAATGCAACACTGGTAGCAAGAAAAGGGGAATTGATGCAGTGATCTTCAAAAAATTACCACAGATTCGTTTAGACTCAAAAAAAGGAAAAAGATACACCATTGGAAAGATAATTCAATTTATTTTAAGGGAAAGTATTTTAAAATTCATGAAAAATCAATTGGCAGGTAAAAAATGGTATGTCATATATGTTGGTCACTGAATTCAGGGGCTTTAAACTACAAATAATCAAAAAATCTTTTCTTCAAGGACTCAAAAAATTACATATGATAGCTTGTTGGAAAGCTAACTCAAATTTATTTAAGGGAAAAGTCCTTGAAATTTTCCAAAAAATGGTTTGACATATGAAAATAATTTTTCACTTTGACCTACTACTACTACGAGTAACTAAAAGCAGGGTAACAATTGTTTTTGGTTACCAAAGTGCAACTTAGTTTTGGACACCTGAATGCCCGAACATGAGGGTCTGTTATAGTATGTTAGTGAGTCCATCCCAAGTCGTTGGGGAGGGAGGCACCTAAATGACTTACTAACCATACAAGTCAACTAAAGATACCAAAATGGCCTTTATGGGTTCGAATGCTTCATAGCCTTTTACCATAGCATTTTCTTGGTTGGGGCACCTATGTTGGACACATATTAGGCATGAGAAATGCCATATCTAGGGGTTGTAAGTGCCCTTAATAGTCGTTATTTGTCTCCAATATCAAACCACAATCAATCAAGCAAGACTCTAGAATAATGCTCAACTTTAGTTAGCTTGAAAAATCAATATGTGTTACAAATTTATTGTGGCTTTTCAAGCTGTGAATCAGATTTCCACACAAATGCAGGTATATAGTGATGAAGTCAAGTAGTGTTCCCATGAAGAATTGAACTAAATTTTCTAATTACTAAAATTAAAATAATTTAATCTTATCCAAACTACTAAATAAAAGGTTGTAAAACAAATTTAAATGAAACTAAAATTAACTAAATTAATAAAGCAAAGAAATTAAATAAGGTATGCTTAATCAATAATTAAAGCCTGGATTACAATTTTCCTGAACACTTTATTTGAATCTGTTTACCCTTTTAACTTGACTAATGGTAATGAATTGTTAACCTAGAGTTCTAATTTATTTATAAGTGTCTTTTGATGGTCTTATAGAAATATCTCTATTAACCAATTTACTATATTCTTATGCAAATTGAATTAAAATAAACTCATTAAGCTTAGACTCTAATTTGGTTACATATGGCATTTTCTTATATTCCTATCTAACATGCAGATCAATGCATCCTAATAAATGAATATGAAACATATGTCATTCAGTCTAGGTCTATACACAAAATTCTCTTTTCCAAGTTCATTAAGGTTACGAAATCAATCTAGTTGGTGGCCAATCAACCAGAAGCATTAAGAACAAGATTGAACAAACAACTCAAATATTATTAAATCAAGAATAGATAATAAATAATCCAAACTGGATGATGAGATCCATTGTAACCCTAGAAAAATAAATTTAGATCATATTTATTAAATAAAACACTAGAGTTTCATCAAGAATAACATTACAATAAAGATAAAAGGATTAAATAAGGTATACTTAATCAATAATTAAAGCCTAGGATTACAATTTTCCTGAACACTTCATTTGAATCTGTTTTACCCTTTTAACTTGACTAATGGTAATGAATTGTTAACCTAGAGTTCTAATTTATTTATAAGTATCTTTTGATGGTCTTATAGAAATATCTCTATTAAACAATTTACTATATTCTTATGCAAATTGAATTAAAATAAACTCATTAATCTTAGACTCTAATTTGGTACATATGGCATGTTCGTATATTCCTCTCTAACATGTAGATCAATGCATCCTAATAAATGAATATGAAACATATGTCATTCAGTCTAGGTCTATACACAAAATTCTCTTTTCCAAGTTCATTAAGGTTACGAAATCAATCTAGTTGGTGGCCAATCAACCAGAAGCATTAAGAACAAGATTGAACAAACAACTCAAATATTATTAAATCAAGAATAGATAATAAATAATCCAAACTGGATGATGAGATCCATTGTAACCCTAGAAAAATAAATTTAGATCATATTTATTAAATAAAACACTAGAGTTTCATCAAGAATAACATTACAATAAAGATAAAAAGATTAAGGGAAAAAGAAAACTAAGAGTTGTCAAGTATTGATCTTCAACCTTCTCTAATCCTTCTCCTATTGCAATATCTTGATAGCTTCTCTTCTTTTCAGAAAAATAATGAAAAAAATAAAAGCTATGAAGTATTTAGTTTGTTTCTAAGTCTAATCTTAGAAGTCCTATATATAGGCAAAACCCTAAAGAGGAGAAACTTGGTGTCCATTTAGCTTGAATAGATTATTTTTGGAAACTGCCAAACTTAATCATTTTGCTTGATTGAGTCCACTTTACTTCTTGATTAAGTTATTACATTTTGGGAAACTTCGTTGGGTTTTGACCAACAAAAAATATGGAAAGTATTTAAATAACTAAGTAATTTAGATATAAGGAAAGTAAATAATATTAAATTAAAAACTATTCAAAATAAATAAAATCTAAATAAAAATATCTAAGACTTAGCTAATTCAATGCAAATAATGGGACTAAATAACTTTATTTTATAGAGTTATCAGTTTGATAGCATTAAGTGATGGATAAACATAAGCCATAGTTAGTTTGTCACTTAAACAAACCTAGACTTAGCTTGGGGGGATTTCAAAAATTATATATAGGCACTTAAGTCAAGCATCAATTTCATTAAACACCACATGAATTTAAGCATATCAACGTGGCACCAAATCACTAAAACACAACATAACATAAATGTAAAGGCACTTCGTCAAACATGTCCTAGGTTAAAGCATGTTAAATGACATGAATCACCAAGAACAAGTTATAATATGCAAGATGAACATAAATATAACATGAAACATGGTATAATCATTTAAACCATGAACCAAAACATATTATCATAGAGAATGCAATTTAGCCAAAAATGTAAGGACTAAAAAAGGGCTTTTAATAACCTAAAATCACCAAACATTTATCAAACATCTTTAAGAACATGAAAAACAAGGCAAAATGCATGGAATCTTGGAAAAAGAGCGTGGATAAATTATATGAGGGTCATTAGAATGTCATACTCATACTCAAATGCAACAAAATAAATTAAAACTAGGAAAAAACTAGAGATATAGCTTGGAGCTCTAGGTCTTCCAATTTTTTTTGATTTTTTCTAGCTTTTTTCCTTTTTCTTTTTGCTGGAAATTTTCTAGAGCCATAAATGAAAGAGCATATCTGTGTAAATGAGAAAAAGGGAATAGACTATTTATCTTGCAATTCCCCTTATACGGGCTAAATAACCCTTATTTTCTTTTTTTTTTCATGCATTTTTCTGAAAGAATTGGTCCTTAATGGTCCTTTATGTCCTAGGCTATGTTTGTTTAATTCCTATTGGCGAAGGACCTTTTAATTTAGGAGATAGAAGTTCCACATTGATCTACTATGTATTCACCTCCTCTAAATAACAAGAATGCCATTTTTAAAGCTAAAATTTACCCTTAGCCTAATTCAATTATCACATGAAATTCCTCAAATCCCATTATTTTTTGCATTTTTGGCCATCCCTTAAATAAATTAAAAATTAACCCAATTTGCATTAAAATGAAATAAAGCCAACATGTATAAATGGACCTAATTTTATTTAAATAAATCCATCATGGTTTGGCCTCAAATTATATGATTTTTGGAGCAATAATTATTGGCAAAATCATTAAAAGAGTTTGGAAATTTTGAAATAAAATGGCTAACTTTTTCCAAATTAGTGCTAAAGTATCTATACATTGCCATGATGTATCAATACCTTGGCCTAATACATCAACAAATTAGTGTCTGAAAATCAAACTTCAATACTGCCAAGCCCTATATCGAGACCTTATATTAATACAAGCCTTAATATGTAAAATTTTGATTGTTGGTGCCAAGTGTCAATTCTTTAGCATAACGCATCATTACATTTAGTGGATTTTGCAAGTTTTGCTTGATTTTAGATCCTTGATCATCTTACCTTGGTTTAAGGTGACCGTGTTAGTCTCGAGCATGGGCAAATGGCTTTGGTGATGATTAAGATGCCTATATGTAGTTCATGAAGGCCCATACAAATTACATGTCTACAAATAGGATTCAAGGAAAATGTTTCAAACCTCTTTGGATCAATAGGATTTAACCTTAACTTTTCAAAGTATCAGATATGATTAATTTGTCCTACATGCATCGACCATCATCCTACCTTAAATAAAAATAATTAGCTAAAATTATTAAACGTAAAAGGTTAGTTAGTTACATTCAAATAATATGACATAGAAGATGGTACGAAAACCAAAAGAGTTAGCAAACAATTAGGAAAAAGAAGAATAACCATTATCCTTCCATAAAATGATAGTAAAGTCGATGTGGGGTTTCAACTTTTTTCACACATCAAGAGAGGTTAAACACCATTCTTAAATTTCTATAAGAGAGAAAAAAGAAAGAAAAAAAAAGAAAAAAAGATAGCTTGTTTTATTTTGATTAAAAGGTTGCTAATTGTCTTGTTTCTATTTTCTTTCTTCATTTACATCTTTAGCTCATCCATTTTCTTCCCTAATTTTCTTATTTTCATTTCATTTTCCAAGTTATTGTGATTTTTTAATTTTATTTAATTTTCCAACTTATTGTGATTTTTTTATTTTTTATATTTTGAGCTCGCTAATTATAAGTTTCAACATAGGTTATTGTTTGAGCCAAGGTTGTATAACCTTTTTTAGTGGCCAAACTTTGAGCAAATTACTTTATATTATGTTCTTGTTAATTTTTTTTATTCAATTATGTTCTTGTTTATATGCTTATTTTAATTTCATCACTATTACATTTATTTTGTTATGTAATTTTAAGCTTGATGATCCTGTTCCACCTTAGGTAATTGTTTGAACTAAGGCTGTATAAATATTTTTAAAGGCCAAACTTCAATCAAATTGTTCTATATTATGTTTTTATTGTTTTTATTTATTCAAGTTTTTATATTATGCTCTTGTTATTTTTATTTATTCAAGTTATATTCTTATTTTTAAGCTTATTTTAATTTTATTGTTGTTACATTTATTTTTATTATGTAATTTTAAGCTCGATAATCCATAATTCCAACTTAGTTGATTTTTGAAGCCAAGGTTGTATAAACATTTTTATTAGTGGCCAAACTTTGAGCAATTGCTTTATATTATGTTCTTATCATTTTTAGTTATTCATTTCATATTCTTATTTTTTGCTCATTTTGAATTCATTATTGTTATAGTTATTTCTATTATGTAATTTAGAGCTTGATAATCCTAAGTTTCAACTTAGGCGATGGTTTGAGCTAAGGTTTTTTTAAAACTTTTAGTGGCCAAACCTTGAGCAAATTATTTACTTTTTTGATGTTCTTGTTACTTATGTTAATGTTTACTTTATTTCTGTTATTGTTGTATTCACTTTTTATTCATTTTATCATTGTTGTTGTATTTAATATATTATTGTAAGCTTTACAATCTTAAGTTTCACTATAAAGTGATGGTTTGAGTAAGGTTTTATAGACTTTTTAAAAAGGCAAACTTGAGCTAGTTTATAATATTATTTGTTATTGCTATATTATTATGTTCGTGTCCATATCTTACTTTTGTTGTCATTATGTTAAATGTTATCCTTGTTGTGTTTATTTATGCAACTTGTTTAGGTTGACATTGTGCTCACATAAAATGTTTTCTAAAATGGGATTAAGATTTTTATTCCTAGATTTGTCCATGTTATTTTTTCATGTTTTTATTTGAAAAAAAAAATCAAACTTTTAGGGGTATTTTAACCCTTGGCCAAATGCAAAGAGGATTTTGGTAGTTTTAGTCAAGGGATATTTTAAAGGTATTTTTGCCTTTGCTCAAACCTAAGTTCAAAATCGAGTCCATTGGATCATTTTGAGTCCGTCATGTCAAAGTCAAGTCCTTTGCAATCATGTTAGCACGTTTATGTCAAAACCAAACATTTAGGCTCTTATTATTATTATTGTTATTATTATTATTCTTATTCTTACTACTACTACTACTACTACTACTACTACGTCTAAACTAGGTTTTCTAGGATCATGTTAGCATTTTTATGTCAAAATAGAACATTTTAGATCATTTTAATATTTTTATGTCAAAAACCAAATCTTTTAGGTCGTGTTAGCACTTTTTCGTTAAAACTGAATCTTTTAGGCCATTTAATACTTTTAAGAAAAAACTAGGTCCTTTAGGGCTGTGTTCGCACTTTTATGTCACAATTGAACCTTTAAAGTTATTTTAGTATTTTTTTATGTCAGAATCGAGCCCTTAAAGTCATATTAGCATTTTCACGCCAAAACCAAACCTTTAAGTTAATTTTAGTATTTAAGGTTAGAATCGAGTCTTTAAAAATCATTCATACTATAAAGTGTGTTTTTTTATTAATAATCGATTCAATATTCTTATGTTAAAATAATCCATTGGTTTTTTCCTAATCGCATGGAAGGAATCTCACTAATAATTATTAGTAATCGAATACCTTCAATAAAATAATTAAATCAAAATTTTCAAAGGATATAAAAAAATTAACATTTTTGTATCTCACCAAGTTTACTAGTGAAGTGCGAAAATGTATCCTTTTTTCTTCAATAATAAAATCCAATTCATTGCTTAGAAAATGAGGATATAATTTTAAAACATAGGAATATTCGTAAATATCAAACATTAAAATCAACTATAGTCAAGATCTAGGATAAGATATGACTAATGGGTATCAAGTTATCCGAGCATTGTCAGGGTATTCATCTTTCCCCACCTGTAATTGATTCCTAAACCTGCACAATCTTTAGTTTACACAAGTAAACTCTAGTATCTACCTTTAAGGCTTTTGAAAACCTTAAAAGATGAATGTGACTCCTTTGCACGACCATTTTGGTATGACCAGCAAACCTTAAAAACCAATTTTTAAGGCCAACACACTCAAGATTTACGTCTTAGGCACATTGCAACAATACAATGGTAGATTTTTTCATTAGAAAGAACTTTTACATAGGATTAACAAAAAAGGTGCATTGGACCACAATGGTCTCCTTCTTGATTGGAAGAATTTTTAAATGGAAGTAATATAAGTGACTCCTTTGCATGACCATTTTGTTCTAACTAGCAAATCTTAAAAATCAATTTTTAAGTCCAACACGCTCAAGATTCACATCTTATGCATGCTACAATAACCACAATGATAGACTTTTCCATTAGAAGAAACTTTTATATAGGATTAACAAAAATGGCATATTAGACCACAATGGTCTTATTCTCGATTGGAAGAATTTTTATATAGAACTCATGGAAGTGGTGTGTCAAAACCACAACTAACTTCTCCATTAGAAGAATTTATAGGATCATAACTCGGGGCCAGGTTTAGACTCATGTATATTAGAGATTCCAAAAATCAACATAAAGCAATAAAATAAGTAGTGAAAGATTAAACATAAAAATAGCCAAACTTATCTATAGATTTTTAGGAAGGGATTTGCATCCAATATATTATATTTAAAATTACAAAATTGAATCACTCATCTGATGGGGGATTACCTAACTTATAGATCTCATAATCTGGAGTTTAAACAAATCTTGAAGAACCCTGATGACTAGCAGTTAAGCACCTTAAGTGTATCTCCGAGATCATAAGAAACATAAACATCCTTCCTCTAACAATGATCTATACAGACGAGAGTTAAAACTTTTTCTAGGCGTGGTGGTTCTTTAGTGCTAGCAAGAAGCCTTGTTAAGCCTCAACTAAAAGGTAAGATTGAATAAATCTTTCCTTACATAGCTAAGAACAATTCAAGGGTTGTGTTTTTATAAAACAAAAAGGATGAAAAGATCTCATCGGGAGGTGGTTGGTAGCAAAAATAGTGTTGTTTAGCCTTCCATGGTCAAGGCTGCTCTCACTTAACTAAGAAAATAATTTTCTCTCTTTTAATTGGATCAAGAATGATTCTAGATCACTACGCAAAGAGACAACTCAAAAAGCTTAGAGAAAGTTAAATGTTTGCGCAAACCTTGGTAGAGACATTAGGTTTTTATGCATAGGGTTTTATAATGGCTACACTTAGTCAAAATCCTCTAATAATGTATTTCTATACCTAAAAACTAGGCCAAGCTTAACTAATAGGTTAACCAAACCCATTGAAAACAAGTAATATGGGTGGCACCACTTTAGTGGTTTTTTTGAGTCTAGGGATGCATCATGACCATCTAAATGTTGTAGAGTCATGTGTGATTTACTTAAAACCTTTCAGTAACCAGCTTAACAATGTAATACTATCCTTTCATAGAATGCCCGGAATGATCATAAGCATGGTTTAGTATGCTTTAATCCATGTTAGTTCCTATAAGTCATGGTTAATGACCATGAACTAATGAGAAACAATTCCTTATAATTCATTATTTTTTGGCTGAAAACTTTATTCCAATTTACCATGTTATGAACAATTGTATACATCTCTGATGTCACTAGAAGTGGAGAATCCTCTCAATATCACTCATTCATCTTCCATATGCTTCATGACATACCTAAAACTACCTTTTCTTTAGCTTCTACCAAACTGGACCCGTTTATAATGATCTCTAAGTATGGCACTCCCTATATGAGTTGATCTAGTATCACATGTCTAATGACTATTTACAAAACTAGCACATGAAAACATTTCCACAGATGCTTAAGTGAGCAACACCAAATAGAGTTCTCATAGGGCCAGGTTTAATGAACTTGTTTCTTCAAATAACCACACCTATGCCATCCCAAGTATCTTATATAATTCAACGTATGAGACTAGTTGTTTACTTTGTAAGCACGAAGGCATAACATGTGGTGGTCTTTGAGCATTGCTAATGCCCCGTCTAAACAATATGAAGACCAAGAATGTATTAAGGAACTTGGCTTTGATGCATAAGGATCTCATAATTTCAATGCTTTGCAATTCCTTTGCAAGGCCTTTTATGTTATTGGGTTTAATTAATTTAGTGGTTGCATGATAGTCAATCATGTTGCATTACTAAAGCTAGTAACTGGTATGAAGTTAATTTATTATATATCTCATATCCCTATTTGATTGGTTCAAGGGCATATAATAACATCTCTCACTTTCACTTAACATAATCATATTACTTTTAGTGTCTAATTTGGAGAATATGCTCATTCAGATGTGACAATCTACATTATCAAGTCTTTAAATAGTTTGGATCATAATGAGATATCGATTCTCGTTATACGGCTTAGTTGTCTTATAACTATCGGAATCAACAAATTTGCTTTTAGCTAATAATCTAAAATTACTCCATTTTGCAAACCTTAAATAAAATGATTTTTTTGATGTTTTAAGGACATACTATGTAATCTTTAGTTAGGAACCTTTCTAATATTACATCTAAGTATTTATGACTCATTGTATTAACTTTTAATAATTCATTAAGGTAGGCCCTAAATCCTATATGTAGAAGAATATTGTTGGGAATCCAATTCAAAACCTTACTTTGAATTTGTACAAATTAATTATATATGCATTAGGTAAAAATTAGGCGCAAGTTGTAGAATAATTCTACTATGATTTATTAAAATAGAGGAATTAAAATAGCATGACATTTATATCCTAGCAAAATATGAAAGTATGTTCAAAACATTATTCAAAAAGAAGATCCTTATGATCACCTCATAATAGCTAAAAACAAAACTTATAAGTGTTTAATAAATCATAAAATGAAAGCTCTTATAAACTTTCATAAATGGGTTTGCAAGATTGATCTATATTAGCTAGTTGCCTCATCCAACTCGATCAATCTTCATTTCTCTTTCTCTTTGTCTTTGGTCCTTAGAATATGTCAAAATATTTTGTACCAAAATTGGGTTTCTCATACCAGTGAATGACTAATTTGTATCTGAGCTGGAAACTTCTTTCAGCATTTTTCTTTTGAGTATTTCAAGGTACTTCTTACAGTTCCTCCTCCAATGATCAACCTTTTTGCAATGATGGCAAGTCTTTTTGCCTTTTCTTATTTAATTTTGACCTCACTAGTCAACTTTAAACTATTTGAGCTAGGAGACACATCTTATTTTTACTTTTTCTTTTCGGTTGTTTAAGAGGGAAAAGCAATGTAATGGATAGCCTTCTTATTGGTGATGGACTTTCTATAATGATCAATATATCCAGCAAACCTAAGAGTGTTGTCTCTCATACTAGTAAATGAATAATTTGTACCTGAGCTGGAAACTTCTTTTAACTTTTTTCTTTTGACTATTTCAAGGTACTTCTTACAGTTTCTCCTCTAGTGATAGACTCTTTTACAATGATGGCAAGTCTTTTTTCCCTTTCTTTATTTAATTTTGACCTCACTAGTCGATTTTAAACTATTTGAGCTAGAAGGCACATCCTATTTTCACTTTTTCTTTTTGCTTGTTTTATAGGGAGAAGCGATCAAATGAATAGCCTTCTTATTGGTGATGGACTTTCTATCATGATCAATATATCCAGCAAACCTAAGAGGGTTATCTCTCAAGATTGTTCATGTTAAAGTTCAAAAAGCTACCATATAGAAAAAAAAGGATCAATGGACATCCTATAGTCCATAACATAACCCAATTATTCAAGACATGTTATCCACCTTATCATTTTCAACACATGAGTTCTCATAAAGCTACCTTTAACATCGTTGTATGAACAATTCCTTTGAGGTATGAGATCTCTATGTAGCTTTCCTTATCGAACAACTCTTTAAGGTTAAGGATATATGATATCTTAAGCACGCGTAGTCTTGTGTTGCTGTTAGAGGTTAGGTGCCATGCTGGCCAACATCACACATGTGGCCTACTCTAAATCATCTTTATGATTTCTATAAGCATCAGTTTACTTTCTCAATTGCATTAGTAGTAGGCTCATTTGAATATGCCTTTCTTTTGTTTTGGAACAATTTTAAGATTGCGGATAGTTAATAAAATTCGATTTATTAGATCAAGTATGCTATAGAATGATAGGTTTAAAGTCATACATGAAATTGAGAACATATATAGTGTCAATTGCATGTAAAAATAATTATTAAGTCATGATTTGTTACTTTAATGATTATTCTCATTATTTTTTCAAAATTATAGCCCTCAACTATAATACAAGAAATTTAACATTTAAACTTCATAATAAGGTAAGATCCCTTTCATCCTTACATAACCTTGAGTGACTCAACAAGACATGAAAGAACTTATTAGTTAGGTAACATAACTTGCCAATTGCATCATTTATGAAACTCTTTAATTAGTTAGGTGGTAACTCTTTGCCTAAATGCATTGTATGCATTTAGCATAACTACCGTCTCTAAAACTATACAGTTATGTTTGTAAGGTTCCAAGTAATAGGACATTAGTTGAGTAAGGCTCATTATTCATAAATCAAGTAGCTTAGACAACGGGCTTGACCTTAGGGATAGCCTAACAAGTCTCCTATGTTTGGAACTAGAGTATCTTGCTATGAACAATGAAAGGCATTTGATCATACTTAGGCATGGACTCAATATTTTACAAGATATTTTTCGTCTAACTTAGTCTCATTGATTTTCATTTAGATTACATTGTATTCGCATTCATTTTAAGCATACGTAACGTATATGTATAATAACATAAAATAAATCTAATAGATGTAACCCTATATGGATGATTATGGACTTTTCTATCTAGTTTCCTTAAGGCATTAGGAAACTAGTTGGTCAAAATCCTATATGTACCATACCAAGTCTTTTTATGTCTCTATGGTGGTGACCTTAGTCATTTCTTCATGGCATCATATTTAATTTACATTTAAGATTACAAAATTCCCTAAAACTAACCTTATCCTAAATTTAAAACTATGTAATGATCACATAATTTTAAGAAACCTTAAGTTAAATTCGAAGAGAGTTAGGTGAGAATAGAATTTTACAAGCCCAACATGAAATAAAGATAAGTCAGGGCTCGCATTCCTTATATGAAAATAAACACCATAAGAAAATTTCAAACATATATTCACCTCGCCATACTAAGGTCTAAGTCCATGACCATCCATCATGCTTAGATAATGAAATTATAAGCATAGTTTGTGTATAGCTAATATCATATTCACATGTATTCCATGCATAAATGCCTATCAAACAATTTTAAGATCATTCACCAAAGCATTTATAGGAATCGACCGTGTTAGTTAAAACAATTTTAACCATGTTTGTAACTTTTAGGAAGTTTGTCTAAAAACAAACATAACCTAACTTTTAGGTGATTTATCTCTACTAGGAGAAATACTTTTAATGTATGCTATCTTGTTTCCCAAATGTCATTTTAAGAATTAAAATCTTGGTAACTTATTTTAAACCACAGTTGTTTCAATATTTTAATCCATTCAAAACATGTCAATTTTAGGAAATTATGTTGTCATGAACCATTTTAGTTTTTGTAAATCTAATCCTAATTTTTAAGAGCCTCATCTGTTGGATACTCTTATCTAATCAAAGTAGAATTTATTCCAAGAGATTAGGAATCAGATTTCAAATTTAAAGAATTTCACTCCCATTAGAAAACTACATCCAATAAAATTTGGACTCTAACACTTATGGTCCTCGACATGGGAGATCTTTTTGGCCACTCGAATAGCCTTTCATCGCCAACATTGAAGGTGATAGGGGATGGATTTGGCTGCTGTAAATTGTCTCCAAAGAGTTGTTGGAATGCACATCGTGGCAGTGGCTATACAACAACAAAGTGCTTTGCCATGTTGCATTTTATGCCTACTGAATGCAACAACTTTTGCTGCTAATCTAGCATATTCCAACATTGATATTTGCCTATAAACTGAATTGTTAGAATTAACCATGCAAGTGCACGTATGCAACAAGTAATATAGTGATAAAGTAAAGAGTTGATCCCATGATAAATTGATATCAAATTTGTTAAGTACTAAACTTAGAACAACTTAATCTTATTCAAATAATCAATTAAAAATTAGTAATAATGATAACAATAATAATAATAATAATAATAATAATAAAGCAAATAATAAATAATAAAAGCCTAGGATTATAATTTCCTTTAACACTTTATTTGAATAAAACCTTATTCTCTTAACTTGACTAATAATAATGAGTTATTAACCTAGAGTTCTAATTTATTTATAAGTATCTTCCGATGGTCTTATAAAAATATTTCTCCTAACCAATTTGCTATATTTCTATGCAAATTAAATTAAAAGAAACTCATTAAGCTTAGATTCTAATTTGGTTACATATGGCATGCTTGTATATTCCTATATAATATGAAGATCAATTCATCCTAATAAGTGAATATGAAAAATATGTCATTCAATCCTGGTCTAAACACAAAATTCCCTTTTCCAAGTTCATTAAGGTTACCAAATCAATCTAATTGGTGATCAAGCAATTAGAAGCATTAAGAATGAGATTGAACAAACAATTCAAATATCATTAAATCAAGAAAAAAATAAAATAATCCAAATTACATGTTGAGTTCCATTGCAACCTTAGAAAAATAAATTTAGTTCATAATAAATATATAAAATATAAAACTAAGGAGTTTCACCATCATAAATAATACAAGAAAGATAAAAAGAGTAAAAAGAAAGAGAAAACTAAGATTGGCCGAATTTTTGATCTTCAGGCTTCTCCAAAATCTCTTTAGCTTCTTGAATATTATGGTGGCTTCTCTCTGTTTCAGAAAGCTAGAGAAAAATAAAACAATAGAATATTTGGGATTGTCTATGATATCTCCAAGTTTAATCCTAAGATTCCTATTTATAGGCAAAACCATAAAGGTAAAAGCTTGGTCTCCAAGTAGCTTGAATATATTATTTTTGGAAATTGCCAAACGTAATCACTTGTTTAATTAACTCTACTTTACTTCTTAATTAAGTTGTTGTACTATTAGAAACTCCTTTGGGTTTTGACCTAAAAAATATGAAAATTATTTAAATAACTAAGCAATTAAAATATAAGGAAAGTAAATAATACTAAGTTAAAAACTACTAAAAATAAATAAAATTTAAATAATATAATATTATTATAAATTAAAATTTAAATAAAAATCTCTAATACTTGGCTAATTTAAAATGAATAATGAGACTAAATAACTCTATTTTATAGAGCCATCGACTTGCTATCCTAAGATGTAGCAGATCCATGGAAAATTTCCTTAAAGACTTCATGGTGCAATAGGTGCATTAACACCTCCATAGTTGCTCAAAAAATTCTAGCTTTGAGATCTCTGTACACGTAGCCTAAAAGTAGTTTTCTTCGAGTCAAAATAAGCGTAGACAAATAAAATTAATTTTTACCTGTATTATTTCAAAAACCAAAATATAAAATTAAAAGAAAGTTGGTTTTTAGATCAAAGAAATGGTAAGGGAAAATCAAAGCTAAAATTACATGCTAGGGTGGCCAAAAGTATAGCAGTTTAAACATATCAATAAATATTTAGTCCCACTTAATAGAAAACAAATTTTGTCAAATATTAAACTTGTAATCTTGATTAGTACACAAAATAAACATACTTTCTAGATTTAATGAAATTTATAAATAAAATATTTTACAAAGGTTTATGGCTCAAAACTTATATATGAACACATGTGACATCAGGATGTCTATCACCATGAATTAGCCAATTTGCAACCTATAGGCTTTAATATTACTTGCAAGGATTACATTACAGGGTCAAGTCTGGCCTCATACATATTACAGATTCAAAAAATCAACACTTAACTATAAAATAGGCAACAAAAGATTAAAAAAAATAGTCAGACTTCTTTATGGATATTTAGGAAGGGATTTACATGTGGCATATTATATTTAAAATTGCATAATTAAATCACTTATTGGATAAAGGATTACCTTAATCATAGATCTCATAATCTAGATTTTATCTAAATCCTAAAATCCTTGATGAGTGGCGACTAGTCTCCCTAAGAAGATCTCCAAGTTCACAAGCAGCACATGCATCTGCCTCTAATTGTGATTCACATAGATGAAAGTTAGAGACTTCTTTAGGCTTAATGGTTCTCTAGTGATAGCCAGAAGGCTTGTTAAGCCTCAAGCAAAAAGTCAGATCGGATAGATCTTTCCTCACATAACTAAAAATGGCTCTAGGGTAGTGTTTTCTCAAAACAAAGAGGAAAAAAAAGCTCATAAAAAGGTGGTTAAAGTAGCAATGGTGATGTTTAGCCTTCTCTGGCCAACAACTACTCTCACATAACTAAAAGCAATTTTATCTCTTTTAATTAGATCAAGAATAATTTTAGAGCATTAAGCAAAGAAAACTATGCAAAAAACTTCGAAAGAGCTAAAGGTTTATGTCAACCTTGGTAGGGATATTAAGGTTTTGTACCTGCGATTTCATAGTAGCTACACTTAGTCAAATTCCCCAAATAATTTATATTTATATATTTAAAACTAGGTCAAGCTTAACTAATAGGTCAACCAAACCCATTAAAGACAAGCCCTATGGATGTCACCACTTTAGTAGTTTCTTAGAGTCCAAGCAAAACCATTTGAACAAGTCCACCTAAAATGGGGCCCAATTATTAACAAATTAATATCACCTATGTGCCTAGCCTTATGTCAAGTCCCAACATGTAATTTCAAAACTAAGCATATTAGACTAATAGTTAGGGCTTCTAGCCAATCCCTATTTACAAACAAGAATATTTACTTTTCAATTAAATTTTTAGCCAAAATAAAACAATTCTATTTTACATAAATAAAATTAACTAATTATCAAATAATTATTTAATTTATTAGAAATTATTTTTTGTTCTAAAACCAAGATATCCTTATAGACGTATCTACAGTTAGATATTATCTAGATAGGATATTTTTATATTTACCACCATATTAAGAAATCTCTAATTAGATTTCTCAAACCTAATTTATGTCTTAAATAATTCTTAATCAAACTAATTCAATTAAGTCCTCCGCATTATACATTTTTTAATTAGGTCATGCATAATTGAATCCGAGATCTAATCTAACAAATCCACATTATTATTTGTGACGCATTAGGTTCCTAACATATTAGTAATGAACATAATTAATCTACATTCATAGATTACGAGAAGGATCTAGCAACCCATCATGAACCACCCAAATGTTGCAGAGTCATGTGTGATCTTATCTAAACCTTTCAATAACTAGCTTAATAGTGTAATACGGTCTTTTCACAAAATATCTTGGGATAATCATGAGCATTGTTTAATGTATACCCATGCTTCAATCCATGTTAATCCCTACAACTCATGGTTAATGATCTTGAATCTATGAGAAACAATTCCTCATAATTCATTATGCTTTGGGTAAAGACTTTATTCTAATTAACCATAGTTTAAAATAATTAGGATACATCTCTGATGTCACTAGGAGTTAGAAATCCTCTCTAAATCAGTCACTTATCTTTTATATGCTTCATGCCATACCCAAAATCAGTATTCTTTTAGCATCCATCAAAGTGGACCCGTTCATGATAATCTTTAGTATGACACTCTTTATACGAGATAACTTAGTGTCATAATTTTGAGGATTATTTACATCATTGGCACATGAGAACATTTCTATAGACACTAAATTGACTAACACCAATCAGAGTTCTCATACAGGCTAGGTTTAGTAACTTGTTTGTTCAAAGAAGCACTCACATGCCATTCTAAGTATCTCGCATGCTTTAACCTATAAGACTAGTTGCTTACTTCATAATTAACAAGGTATAACATGTGTTGGTCTTTGAACATCGCTAATGCCTTGTTTTGACAATACGATGACCAAAAATGTATTGAAGAACTTCACTTTGATGCATATAGATTTCATAATTAAAACGCTTTGCAATTCCTTTACAAGGCTTTTTAAATTCCATAGGCTTAATCCAATTAGTGGTTCATGATAGTCAATCATGCCACAAAACATGAAGGAAAACCTTGTGTTACTAGTGATAGTAGCTGGTATGCAGTAAATTGACTACATATCCCATGTCTCAATCTGATTAGTTCAATGGCATATATATACAAGTGCAACAAAAAGGTGTAAGTGACCACAACAACTTATTTCTTAACCATAAAAACTAGTATATTTGAGAGTTTTTAAGTATGAAAGAGATGAAAATAGTGCATGAGACCATAACAATTGACATATCTTTAAGAAAAAATAGAATTATTTTGATTATTGATTCAAATAAATAGATTCATAACATTTACACTTAAAGGATACAAACTCTCACTCAATACTAAGGAAATTTCATAATTGGATCTTTCATATAACACTTGTAAAGTAACATTATAATTCAAAGCTGAGAAATATACCAAAGATTAGTATAAATTTGTTTCAAGGTACACATCAACAATGCTAATAAGGATGACCTACTAAGTTAAGGTACACATATTTTCAATTAGCATTTAGTTGTTCTCACATAAATTTTTCTTAGAGTAATACATTATTTGGTGGGATGTCCAGTGCTTTTATGAAAATGGCAGTACATAAGGGTTTGCCTTTTCTCTATTAGTCGATTGGTGCTCGATATTTCATAAATGTATACTGCCCTCATTCATGCACTTTTTCAATAGTACAAGAACTTTTTTTTTAGATTATGGAAATGGTAGAGGAAAAACTTGTTCACTATGGCTAAGCTTAGACTTTTTTTATAAGATTCCTCTTTATGTAATGCAAAGAAATCTCTAGTGAAAATGAATTATTTTCTTATCTCTCATGATAATGTTGTTGGTCCTTCTTTTAGCCTCTATTAAAACAAAAAATAAGATAATGATATGTTTTGTATATAAGGTTGAAATTCATCAAACATTCCTTAGATGTACACCTTAACCTAGCCTTTCTCATCATAAGTACATTTAAAACTTTTTCTCCACAACACTGGATGTAATCCACCAAATCTTCTTTTGGCTTTTGATATTCTCTTCCTAAAACATAAGAGTAACTTCATCTTGAGTGAAGAATTTTTCTTCGAACAGACTACATATATGACTCCAAAATTCAATAATGTAGGGAGTAAAATTAAAATATAGGTTTATGCCTTTTTAGTTAAAGATTTGGAAAACACTTTCAAATCAAATCAACATCAAGTCCAATGACTCTAAAAGTTTCCACAATTTTCATCACATGCCTATAAGCATGCCCCATTTTCCTATTAAATTTTTCAAACTTAGGATAGTGAAGTCCTCAAGATATGGCTTCATAACCACCTTAATTGGATAAAGTAACTTCAGATAAAACTTGAAGAAACTCAAATTCTTGTTCATCTACCAGGTAGTCTTTGAAGCTCTTCTTTTGTGATAAAACCTTGAGCAATAATCTGGGAAGCAGCAATAGTAAAGGCACTTGTAATAATTGTAAAAGTTTTTGACAAAAATGATAGAAATGTTAACCATGTTTCTATTTGTAGAGGGTATAAGGTTATTAGCCATGTTTTCTCCATTACTAGTGTTTATAGTTGGAATGGCAACTCCATCAAAATTACTTCCACTTCTATTAAGATTCACAGTTGAACTCGAGGAGTTATTGAAGATGATGTAAGTTTGGAGATGATTTTCATCATTTGCCTATTGTTATCTTTTAGAGTTTGCTTTTTTTTTAAAGGCTTTTATAATATTCACCAGGTCATGAATGTAGGCAAGAACATGGGTGTTTTGGTTGTTGATGGAGTTGTCCATGTTTTTTGATAAAGTAAATGTTAAAGAATTTCACTTAATGCATTATCCTTTCCCAGTGGAGTCACCAAAATGTAAAGGATTCTTTGGTAGAAAGAAGAAATTAAAAATAAGTGAAATAGATATGCCTAGAGGCAATAGAGAAAATGATTAGAGTAGGCCCTAAGTAAAGTACCAGGTGGTGGTTAGTAAGGTAAAGAAAGTAAGAGATGGCAAAGCAAGGTTGAGTAGGTTAGAGACAAGCTTAAGAAAAGAATGAGAGAAAAAAGGATTGCAAAGAGAGTCTGGGAGTAAGAATTCTACCAAATGCCCAAATATCTCTAAATGAGTTGTGAAAACTCCTATTTAAAGGTGTTAAGAATAAGAGTTACATAACAAAGCATTGAATAGGAATAATAGTAGAAACTGTGTTACTAAAGTATGATTTTTTATTAATAAGGGTTTTAGATTATTAGTAATTATGCATAGTGAGTAGAAGTCCATTGTTTGTACAAAAAGAAAGGGATAAACAATTTTACTTTAAGAGAAGGTTAAAAGGAAACCTCTTACCTATCTCCATATATAAGTCACCAAGCCAAGCTTTTTAAAGCATCCCAAAAATGAGAGTAAACAAGATATATTCTAGGGTTATTTCCATTTTTTCTATTTTGGTGATGTAGCACTAGGTTTAACATTTTTTGTAAAATATTTCTCGATAAAGATTCTTGTCCATGTGTTTGTATTTTTTGAACAAATTGTTCCATGAGGTTTTTGTTCCATAAAGATATTGTTCCATAGAGTGCTTTCTGAATGAAAGTTGTTTTGAAAAGAAGCTATTATGAATAGAGATTATTCTGAACAAGGGGTAATCTAAACACAGGTTGTTACAAGCAGGAGTTATTCTAATAAAAACTAGTTTGAGCAAGAACTATTGTGAATAAGAGTTGTTTTAAACAAAGGCTATTCTATACAAAAGTTTTTCTTGAATAAGGGTTGCTTAGCAAAGTTGTTCTAAAAAAAAGCTTTTCTATGAAAAAACTTTTAGTGAAGCAATATTAAATGAAGTAATCTTATTACTTGTTCTGGATCACGTTTGTTATTGTGCACGAAAGTGTAATTTCATGTATCTAAAAAGAGATAATGTATTAGTAACCAAAATCAAGTGTCTAAAATAATATTTAACTAATTTTTTAAAATAATATATATGATTATGTCAGATCAATTATCTTGTCATAAATCTCTGAAATCATTTTTTCTTGGTTTTTTAGATCAAATTGTTTTATTAAATGTAAGCTCCCATTTAAGAATAAATAGAATGAGTAAAATAATAAAGAGTGACTTTATTTTCACACATTTTTTCTTATCCTTATTTTAATCTTATCAGTGATTTAAACAACTGTTGCAATTTAATGTTAAAGTTGTAATTTTATAGTTTCAGCTTTTTCATTGTCGATATTTTCCATTGATACTTATCATAATTGATTGCGATAGCATTTAGTATGACTATTACCATTACAAAGCAATAAAATAAAAAAACACATCCACCTCTGAAATTTGAATGTTTGCATTTTATTTATCACTAAAAAAGCTAACATTTGCATTAAAGAAGCAAAATCATAAGTGGTAATAGACTCATCCAAAAACATGTGCATTGGAGTCATATGACATAAGCTAAAATGTAAATGAAACTTTTATTCACCTCTTCTTGATAGCTACTATTAGTAGTTGCTTATAAGGAAACAAATATTTTGTCATATCATTAATAGAAAACAAACATTTGCATGAGAAAAGTAAAATCCTAAGTGGCAATAGACTTACTCCATAATAAAAAACTTGTGCATTGGAGCCATATCACATAAGCTAAAATGTAAATGAAACTTTTATTCACCTCTCATTGAATGCTATTATAAGTAGGTGCATATGACGAAACCAAATTTTATCATAAAGGTCTCACAACTTTGGGTACAACAATTATACAACATGAATATACATAGAAAAATAATTAACACACAACACTCCACAAAAAATAACACGAATATGATATGAATACACAAATGTATCATAATCTAATATAAAACAAATTATTAAAATGCCAAAATTTATAACAATATATGATACCTTAAACACAATTAAGACACGAAAAAAGTACCCCAAATAGAACATGAATGCACTAATTGCTAATTGGATTAAATGTCTCGACTATTCAAATCAAATGAAATGGTGAAAGATAAAACAAATTGCAAAAGGGCTTTGATTAAAGGAAAATCACTTTTAAATTTAAAACCTAAGAGATAAGAAATATCACCTAAATCTTATCCATAGTTTTATTCAAATTATTGTACATATTTTATTGTATCTTATCCCAATCTTATTTATAGTTTGTATTCAATACTGTTGTTATCTTATAGTTTAGACTTGTAGCTATCTAAGCTGCAAGTTTGTATAAATACTAGCTATAATGCAATACAACAATCATGCATTACATTTCAAAATTCTTTTGTGTTCTATTATTTTCTCATGGTATCAAAGTCGTAAAAACTCTTATGAGCACATTTCCTTTATTTTGTTTTCTTTTTTTTTTCAAGTTTTACCATGGTTTACCCATTAAAAAAAAATTTAATCACTACTAATACTCTTACGCAACTCCCACTCAAACTTACCACCTTGAATTATCATCCTCGAAATGCCAATTCATTCTTTACTAGTAGGATACAACCACAGAGGCAACATTTTGTTTATTCTTACATAAAAGGTTATATTTCCCTAACAACTTTTTTGTGGGAAAAGTCAATTTCTTTGTATACCATGCTATATATTTGGAGGGAAACATGAAATATCTCTTTAGCAAATTTAAAGTTTACACTAATTAATGTTTTACTTTCCATGGGTACCTTTCTATTTCCACAGTATTGTTGGCATGATTCTATAACAAGATTATGCAAAGTGAAATCTAATCATGGTTTCCATTTGAATTTACATATAAATTAAACATTGGAGAGATCTTCACTATAGAAGGTTACTGTTAATTTTTGTCAATATTGTTGATTTGTCATCATTGATATGGATACATGGAAAATAAAGGGCTATTTTTTTTTAATTTTCACAATTTAGTTTTATATAAATTTTGATCAAGGCATTAAAGGGATTAACTAGTGGGAAAGACCATTAAAGCGAACTACTCAATTGCTAAAGTACAAAAGAAGATATGACCAGTTCATCGTAAAGTGAATTAGGATAGGTTAATATTGTTTCCTTTCCACATCCGTAAGCATGACATCATCCATTGAATGGCCATACTCATTAGACTTCCTACCAAGGATCATCTATAAGCTAAGGGTATCAAAACTACTAGTGAGTATATGCTATGTCACCAAATGAAAAAAACCATAAATTATTCTCTAAATGTGACTTATTAAAAGGTATTTGCAAGGAAATCTTGAAACTATGTTAGTTGCAAAGAGAAAGAAATTAAGAGTAAAGTTATAATAGGCAATGAGAAAATTAAAAAGCAAATCCCTAATCTCCACTATATTATGGCCAGTGCACTGTGCATTTGATAAGTTCATAAATCACACATGTTATACACTTTCTATTCTTAGTTTTTTTGTATTTTTTTTATTTTTGTTTAGTTACTTATGTTTACTTTTCAATTTCAAATTTCATTTTAGAGAATGAATCAAAAACATATTAATGAGCTTATAATCATATTGCAAAATGGTAGGAGTTATTGGAGCTAAAAAGGTTAGATTTTTTGGTAAAAGCTTCAATCTTAGACTCTAAATAACAAATAGATACTACTAAACAAGCATCAAAATTGGTCAACCAAATTTGCTTTGAAAGTCACATCCAGCAAACTTACTTTGAATAGGATTCTCCAACTTTACCCAAGGTTATTTTTAGCCACTATAAATAAAGACATAAACTTTACATTCAAATTTAAGGCAAAATCAGAATTAAGAGGAGGTTGAAAGCACAAGGATAACTAGAAGGGTTAAAGATGAGAAAAAGGAAAAGATTAAGAGAAAGAGAAAGAAATTGCAACCAGCCACCACACTTGAGTTTCTTCTTTCTCTCTTTCTTTTCTTTTTTTTTTCATTCTTGCTAGAATTTTCTTATAAATCTATTATTGATCACATCAAACATGTGTAATTAAATTCTTTTCTTTGGTTATAGGTGATTTTAAAGCCCTAAACATGACTTTATAATTGATTTTTAGAATTATTTAACAATTTTCTAGTGAAATTGCTTATGTCCTTGTTGACACCTAATTTTGTTCGGGCCCCTTCTAATAGGCCAAAAATATCTGAGACCAAAAACTTAACGGCAACTCGGTGAGAGTTGACTTCTTAAGGTGGACTACACATTTTCAAGACCTCATCAATGATGTCTAAATGGCTGCATGTGCACCTGACAAAAAAACCGCCATTTCTAAAGTCCTAGAGAACAAATCTCGAATAAAAAATGATTATTATAGTAAATAATTAGCTTTTAACTTTATTCTTTTGAAATTTTGAAATTTATTTTTGCAAGTGATATCATGATCAAATTTTTCATTTTTAAGATTTTTTGAGATTTTTTTGTGAAATTTGAGAAGTTGACTGTCGTATATTTTTGTCGATACTCGTGTAGTATTTATGCCAAGATGCACTCTAAAAAATCCAAAATATTAATAAAAAAACCATATTGGCATTTTATACCATAAGACATCAATTTGTCAAATTTACCAATTAATTTTAAATTTTTTATTGTACCTTGAATTCCTACCTTCGAATTTTTTTAGTGAAATTTGCTTTGGATTTCAAGGTTTCATCTTTATCATTTTCGTAAATTAATGTTCTAAGCAAGGCATTAAATTCAACTCATTTTTCTCATGCTGGATTTATTTTTAGAATTTTCTCATTTCTAAAATACGGAGTTTTCTATTTTATAATTTTTTGGTAAGATTTTTCTAAGTTTAAAATTCATCAAATATTTTTATTAAATTCATATTAAATTAATTTTTAAAATTCTACTTTATTTTATGAGTTTTGAATTTATATATATATATCAATTTTTTTGTAAAGATTTTTTCATATAATTTTACGAGTTTTGAAAAATAATGAAGATCTTTTTCATTATTTCATTTCCATAATTTTTTATGATTATTAATTTTAATTTTAATTATTTTATTTTATTTTAATTTTGGATTTTCTTAACTAGTTTCATGGAAACTAGTTTAATTGGATTCTAACTTTTCTCTAACTAATTTAGTTTGGTTTTAACTATCCCATTAGTTGATTTTATCTTGATCATCAATAAAATGATAAGTCATGCATAATGACAATTAATTTAATTCATGCTTATCTAAACTAAAATATCAACCAAAAAAGAAGAAAAAACCAAGAAAATTTAGCTAAGAGGATTTTTTTTCCTCTTAGCCTAATCCTTCCCCTTATAAATAGGGGAAAGATAAATAATGTTTTCATAAACAAAAAAAACACCAAAAACATGAAAATTTTCCTTAATAATTTCCAAGTTTTCTAGCTTTAAAGGTAGATTTACTTGGAAAAACTTTGATTTTTGATTATCTCATGTATGTTTCTTCCTTTTGGTTAGCCTAGTAATGACTTGAGCTTATGGATTTTGATCCATGTTTAAAAGCCATGTTTGAAGGCTATGATCAATTTTCTTAATTTAATTGTTATATTTGATTTTTATTAGTAATAATTTATTTTTCATCATAAAATTATATGTTTGGTGGTATAATGATGTTATGATATTATATATGTGATTTTGGTGTTTTACTTTGATATTTTTATGATTGATTGTTGTTAAAGTTTGATATGTGTTTCTATTTCATGATTTTTATACATGATGGTGATATGAGCTTGGTAGATATTATGATATATGTTGTTATCCATGAAATTATGTCATAAAAATCGAGATATTTCTATGTCCAAGGTGTACCTTAGGGATTTAGGGTAAATTTTATTATTTTCATAAAATCAGGACTTTTGAAAATTAAGACAATGTTTCCAAGTTAAAGTAGTTCGTGAAATGTCTCTCAATATATAAGAAAGGTTTTATGGATTATTGTAACAATGAGATATCTTTTTCAAAATAAAAATTAGGATTTTATGAATTTCAAAAAAATAAAACCTTCTATATTTCTCTGATTTTCTAGTAGGGTACAAAAGATATTTTGATATTTAAAACCTTCCTACTCTTTCAGATCTCTAATAGGTTACGAAAGATAATGACAAAACCTTTCGTGTTGCTCCGATCCTCCAATAGGGTATAAGAGATATTTTGATTTTCAAAAATATTAAAAACCTGATTTTCTCAAGCAAAATAATAAATTTGCTTCATAAAATTTTATTTTGGAAAATATGAATTATACTTGAATACTAGATTTTGAAACCCAATAAATATCAAAATTTAAGTTTACAATGTTATTAATAAGGTAATATTGATAGGCATGATAAGAAAGATCGATCTTTACTTGTGATTATAACTGACTCCTAGACCTTTTTACGTGTATTGATGCAAGGATTATCGGATTGTGTCCACTATGAGATATTATTTGCTTTGGAGCAGCGCATAACTATCCTCTCGATTTTGTCATTTGAGAAAAGGCACCTTAATAGGGGAAGTTTGGCCCTCACTTTATAAGCCATAATCCATATCCTTGACTAATCGATGTGGGATTGTTGTCATGCCCCAACACTAGCCCCATTGGCCAGGGTGTGGGCTGTATAGGTTGAGTGGGCAAATTAGGTTGTAGATTGAGTGGGCAAGTTACCACTATGTAAGCTGTAAATCGAGTGGGCAAGATACCATTGTGTAGGTCGAGTAACTTGGAGCTACTTATTTATTTGCCTGAATAAGATTTCAGCTATTAACCTATGGCTTGTTGATTCCCACAAACACACCATTGTTGATGCAAGGATTGTTGGACTGTGCCCGCTATGAGATATTGTCCGCTATGGAGCAGTGCACAGACTATCCTCACAGTTTTGTCCTTTGAGAAAAGGTGCCTCAATAAAGGAAGGGTGGCCCTTGCTCTATAAGCTACAGTCCATATCCTTGGCTAATCGATGTAGGATTACTATCTTGCCCTAACAACGTATTCTATGTAGACCTCGAAGTTTGTTTTTAAGGGTTTCATAAGCCTTAAAATATGAACTTCGATAGATGACAAATCTTAGCTAGCCAAAAGTAGATTGGTGGCAACTCCAACATAAATGGTCGTTTCATAACAATTATTTAAGGTTAAGTTGAGTTAGTGATTCATCTCGACGGTACAGTCCCCAAACACAAAAAATAAGGAAAAAATAATAATATGCCCCTAATAGTAAAAAAAAATAATGATATATAGATATAAATAAATATATATAGGAATAAAGGGTACACTCCCCATTTTACGTAGGGCTAGTTAGGATTCGTATCCGGACCATTTTGCGACAGTCCTTCTGTAAAAATTATTTATGATTCTTATCTTGATTTGTTTAGGTGCTTAACTAAATAAGCACTAATAATTATCTATTGCTAGATTAGGAATCTCGATCCATAATTGTTTTGTGTTCCTATTCATTAGTAGCAATTTGTGACCAATGATTATGGTCAAGTTTTTATTGATTGTGTTGTGGAACATAACCTAGGTTAAATAATCTAAGCTTATGTGTTTATTGCTTATATCAATCTATCTTTCTTATCTTAAAGCTTTTATTGAATTAAACCTGGAATGCTTATTCTAGGTTATTTAATAGTTAGGGATTAAATAGAGAGCTTGTTCGATTTAATGACAAACTAAGGGAAGATTAGGGCAGTAAAGTTTCTTGCCATCTACGATTGGTAGTTTCAAGAGATAATTAGAGATAATTCTGTTATTGTTGATAGTTTATGTTTAAAGGTGGTAAATGATTCCTTAACCATGCTTTTCATCATTATTGTCACTTGTTATTCTATTTCCTTAAATCTTAGTTTTACTTTTTTATTTTCTTATTTTATTTGCATCTCAATACAATCAACCCCCTACCATCATAGTTTAGTTTATTTCTTTAGTGAAGTATTTTTAGCTTATTTGGTAATAATAGATTAGAAATTTGCATCAATAACTTGTAAATTGAGAACAATCTCTGTGAATATGACCCTTGCTTACTACTATACACAACAAGAACAATACTTTAGTGCAAGAAGAGATAAATTATTTAATGTATCAATTTTCATCTTCCAGATTTGGAAGGAAAATAACAAATGGAAGATTGCAAGAGTTTGCCTAGTAGATTCTTGCTCACTAAAGCAAATAGCTATCGCAACATGGCCCAAATATGAATCTTGACTCGCCCGACTTAAAATAATGAATGTATCCATTGTTTCTATATAAATATCTATATGTAATTATTTCCTTTTATTTCTAGGGGCCTACATCATGATTATTAGTCTTTATTTTTCATACCTCGAGACTGAGTTGTCAAGATGAATCGCTCACCCGACTTATCTAAATAATCGTTACGAAACGACCATTTTTTTTTGTCACCACCCATCTATTTTGGCCAGGTGAGATTGGACACCTGCCGGAGTTTATATTGTAAGGATTACAAAACCCATAAAAACAAACTCCGAGGTCTATGCTCACACCAGAGATCGCTTGAAAGGGTCCGGGAGTTGGTTACAATAATAAGTAAGGATCTACTTTCTCGTGATGCCTGGCAATCGATACCTTATTAATCATGTGTTAAAATAAATTTAATTTTTATTAGGTTTTAATATTCGATATTTAATTATAATTCTCGTAATATTTTATTAAATAAATTTATTATTCCGAAGAAAGTTAGATTTTATTACATTTAGAAATCACAAAATTATTCGTACCCTCTTAGGGAACCAAGTGGACATGAATTCTCTATCGTATCACACTGGAGAACCATGCGAAATATGGAAGGTTTTATTTTTTTTAAATCGAAAAATCCTAACTTTTTATTTGAAAAGGGTATCTCACTATTAAAATAATCCGTCAAATTTTTTACATATTCTGGTAGGAATTTTACGTATTAATTTAATTAGGAGACATTGCCTTCTTTATAAAAATAATTTTATTATTAAAAATACGACCTTTAAAACTTAGAAATACCTAATATGATGGACCTATTCTTAATATGTACTTTCAACATAAAAGTATCCTAATACTCATATAAGATTTGGTTCTAATGTAAAATTATGAAAATACCACTAAGGTATACCTTCTACATAAAAGTATCACAGTAACCCCTAAAAGACTCAAAAATGATTGAAAAAGGGTGAACATATCATAAATATGCACTTTCAACCTAAAAGCATCCCGACAAAATAAAATTACCAAAATGCCCTTAAGGTATACCTTTGACGTGAAAGTATCACAATAACCTTAAGAGACCTTAAAATAATCTAGGAAGGCTATACTAACCCTAAAAATTCACCTTCGGCATAAGAGCATCTTGGTGAAAGAAATTACCAAAATGCCTCTAGGGTTTATCTTTGATGTGAAAGCATCCTAATAACCTTAATGGACCTTAAAATGATCTAGGAAGGCTAAAGTAATCCTAAAAATTCACCTTCAACATGAAAGCATCCCAATGAAAAAATTACCAAAATGCTCTTGGGGCATACCTTCGACGTGAAAGTATCCTAGTAACTCTAATGGACCCTAAAATGATCTAGGAAGGCTAAAGTAATCCTAAAAATTTACCTTCGACATAAAAGCATCCCGATGAATAAAATTATCAAAATGCCTTTAGGGTATACCTTCAACGTAAAAGTATCCTGATAACCCTAATAGACCTTAAACTGATTGAAAAAGGGTGAACCTATCCTAAATATGCACCTTTGGCATAAAAGCATCCTAATTACTTCTAGGACTTGATTTTAAAAAATTACCAAAATGCCCCTAAGGTTTACCTTCGACGTGAAAATATCTCAGTACCCTAATGGATCCTAAAATGATGAAAAGTAGATGAATTCAGTCTAAATGGAAAAGCTAAAAATTTTAAATTTGACTTTATGCAAAATTTGTAATCAAGCCCTTAAATTCTTGAAAATTATATTTCCTATCCTTCGAAGATCGAACAAATACAAAAATTTTTGAAAATTTCAATATCCCTACGAAAGGCTATAGAAATAGTAGAAATATTTAAATTGGTGAAATGTCCATTTTGCCTTTAAATATGAAAATTTGTTATTTAGTCCCTAAACTTTTCAAAATTTTCATTTTGGTCCTTACATGGTAAAATACCTCAAAAATCATAAGTCATATGAAAATATGCGTGAAAAAATACACCAAATATATTAATAAGAATTCAGCAAAACACCTTGGCCTTAAAACAAAATTTATTTTACATTTTGCGAAGTAATCCTTAAACTTTCTACTTTTGCATTGAAGTCCCTACATGAAAAAACATCACATAACATCACATAACATCACAAAAAATCATCAAATCGGCCAAGAATTAATCAAAAAAAATGAAAAAAATACATAAAGGTTCGGCCAAGCACTTTTGGCCATAAAACATGATTTTTGCATATTTTGAAATTTAATCCTTAAACTTTCTAAAATTGTAAAATGGCCCCTAAAATGTTAAAATCACCTAAAACATGTTCCAAAGCACACAATCAGTTTTCTAACAGCCCATGAAACTCTCGACCAAAGCAAAAATAGTACAGAATAAGTTTACGTATTTTACAATTTAATACCTATATTTTCTAGTAATATAAAATAGCCTAAAAAGTAAGAACACATAAAATTATAACCAAGAAATGAGCACAAAATCATCAGCAAATCAGCCTACCAGATTCAGCCAAACCAAGAAACATAAATCTAAGCATGTTTTGATATATAAAATACTGAAAATGAACATAAATAATTACTACCAAGCTTAAACAAAAATAAAATCACAAAAATAAATATACAAAAAGTATTTAACAACATATTATCATACAAACTTGAAGAAAAGAACAACATAAACACACCTATACAACAAAATCAAGATCACAATAACAACAACAAGAATATAAAATAATCAAGGCACAACTAATAAAAAAAAGAATAACAACAAATATATAGAAAATAGATCATTGTCAACATGTTGAGCCTTTCAACATGGACAAAATCCATGAGCTTTAACTTGTTTTTAACTCACAAAAATGAAGAGAAATGATGGAAATAAGCAAAAATTACAAGATTTCTATATGAAGCTATCTTGAAAGGCTTGAAAACCTAAAAATTCATGAGAAATTTTAAGAAAAAATGGCAAAATTTGGCCATGGAAATCCTTAGCAATTTGTGAGGACTTATTCCATGATTTTTCAAGGCGGGAGGGACGGCAAGAAGGTTTCCCAACCTCTTTTTGGTCATTGGCCTTTTTTCTTTTTTTTTCTTTCTTTTTCTTTTTTTTAATTTGTTTTTTATTTTATTTTGATTTTATTCATTAATTTGCATCAAAAGTTGAAATGCATTAATTTTATTTGCAATTAGTGGTCATTCACAAATATATTGTCATGATTGCATTGATAACATTACTAATTGGCAATTAAAAACCAACTAAATTGGTTAGTGAAATGTTGGATATCAACTAGACTAGTTTCCATGAGACTAGCAGAAAATCATCAATAATTAAAATAAAATTAAAATAGTAATAATAAAATATAAAATTATAAAATTAATAGTCATAAACAAAATTTGGAAATGAAATAATGAAAAAAACTGATTGAAACTTCAAAACTAGTAAAATTATACGAGAAAAATCCTTTTGGATAAAAATTAATATATAAAAAAATTCAAAACTCATCCAATTTCTTAAATTGGTTAGTGAAATGTTGGATATCAACTAGACTAGTTTCCATGAAACTAGTAAAAAATAACAAATAATTAAAATAAAATTAAAATAGTGATAATAAAATGTAAAATTAAAAAATTAATAATCATAAACAAAATTTGGAAATGAAATAATGAAAAAAAAAACTAATTGAAACTTTAAAACTCGTAAAATTATACGAGAAAATCCTTTTGGATAAAAATTAATATATAAAAAAATTCAAAACTCATCCAAATAGTTAAATTTTCAAAAAACTGAATTAATATGAATTAAATAATTATATTTGAAATATTTTAAAAATTATAAACTTAACAAAATCTTACAAGAAAAACTTATGGAGTCAAAAACCCATATTTCAAAAAAAAACAAAATTATGAAAGAAAATAAAATAAAATGATTTTCGCAAAACTGATGTAATATGAATTAAGTAATAATATTTGAAGAATTTTAAAAATTAAAAACTTGAAAAAGTCCTATCGAAAAAAATTTAAGGAGTAGAAAACTCCGTATATTAAAAACATGAAAAATTCTAAAAAAGTGCAAAATTTAAAAAATAAAATGATTTTTATAAAACTGATTTAATATGAATTTAATAAAGACATTTTAAATATTTTAAAAATTGTAAACTTAGAAAAATCCCCCCCCAAAAAATTTACGGAGTGAAAAACTTCGTATATAGAAAACAGAAAAAAATTTCGAAAGAAGATTCAAAACTTATAAAATAAGTTTTGTAAAACCAATTTAATATGAATTAAGCAATAGTATTTGAAGAATTTTAAAAAATATATAAACTTCGAAAAACCTTCTCGAAAAAAATTTATGGAGTACAAAACTCTATATTTCTGAAATAAGAAAAATTCTAAAATTCATAACAAATAAATGAATTTTAAAAAACTAATTTAATGGTAGTTGAATGTGATTATTTAAAAAATTTTGAAATTCAAACTAGAGAACATTACACCAAAAATTTTATAAAAACAGAAAGTTCGTATTCTAGAACTAAGAAAATTTTTAAAAAATACATTAAAATTATATAAAATGAATTAAATAAAACATATTATGCAAAATATTAATTTATAAAATGGTAAAGACTAAAATCTAAAATTTAAAATAATTTTATTAGAAAATTTCACGAGTACAATAATTGCGATACTGTAAAAAAATTCAAAATTAATTATAAAAATGAGCAACTTGACACCTTATGGTATAATGCCAACATGAATTTTTCCTTGAATATTTATATTTTTTTGGAGTGCATACCAACTTAAATACTACACAGGTATTGGTAAAAATATACGAAGATCAATTTCCTAAATCTAACAAAAAATTCTCAAAAAATTTCTAAAACTGAAAAATTTGACTATGATATCATCCGCAAAAATAGATTTGCAAAATTTGAAAAGAAACTATTACAAAATATTTTTTCTCTTAATTATTCATTTTTGAATATCTTAAATTAAAGATTAAAATATGACTTTTTTTTGTTACATGAACTTACGACTTAAATTATGACTAAAAAGGCCTTGAAAATGTCTCGTTCATCTAAAAAAGATCGTTTCCAATGAGGATGGCCATTAAGTTCTCAGCCTTAGATATTCAAGATTATTGAAAAAGAGACTTGGACAAAATTAGGTGTCTATAATAAGATTATCGAAAAAGAAGCCTGGACGCAATTAGGTGTCTACAATAGCCAAACTAAGATTAAAATAGATTACAACAAACTTAGTGAATAGGAATTTATGTACGACTGAGCTTTAGGTGATTCTGTTCTTTTATAGCTTTAATTCTTGATAGAATGTATAGTCATAATGTAGCAATCACAACTATTTCTTTTGGATAAATAAAACACTTGATTATCCAAAACTAAATTATCAATATGAAAAATGCTAACAAGAAAAAAATGTGACTAGATATTTTTTACATTCATTTTCAATATTCTATGATTTTTTTTTACTAATCATATGTTCAAAATCATATGTCTAGTTAGGAGGAAAAGTTTACTACATAAATGACATTTAGGACTCGTTTGGCTACTAGTATATGCCTTAGATCCAATCGGCTTAAATAAGGCATAGATTAGCTAATAATGTAAATATATCACTTAGTTTTGTGATACAAGGTTTTCCTTCATGTTAGTAGTATGACTAACAATCATAAACTAATAATGGGATGAAGCCCATTGAAAATATTTGGCCTTACAAAAGAATTATGATAAGTTACAATCATGGGATCCTTATACATCAAAGCCATGTTCCTAAAACAGTTCTTAGTCATTGTATTTCCAAGATAGGGTATTTGAAATGCTCAAAGACTGGCATGTGTTATGCTTTCTTACTTGTTAAGTAAGTAAACGATCTCATGGGTTGAAGTATATGAGATACCTGGGAGGGCATGTGGGTGCTTATTTTATGGAAACAAGTTATTAAACATGGCCCATGTGAGAACTCTATTTGGTATTGTCACTCAAGCTTCTATGGAAATGTTTTCACATGCCAATCATGTAACTAGTCCTCTGACTTGTGATACAAAGTTATTTTGTATGGCAAGTGTCATGCTTTGGTTCCATTGTAAATAAGTCCATAATAAATGGATGCCTAGGTAGGGTGGTTTTGGGAGTGACATGAAGTATACAAACATGGATGAGTGAACTAGAAAGGATTCACCACTCAAAGTGACATTAAAGACATATCTTATATGTTCTTGCTTTTGGTTAACTTGATAAAGTCGTTACCCAAAACATGATGCATTTTGGAGAAATTGTTTTTCTAAATTCATCAGGTTACCAGTTGCAGTAAGAACTAATATGGATTGATACAGAAGTAGACACTGCACTAAGCTTATGTTCTTTTCAAGATATTTGGTGAAAGGACCGAATTAAACTATAAGACTGATTACTAAAAGGTTTTTCCAAGGTCAAATTAACTCTTTAACATTTAGGTAGCCATGGTGGGTTACTAAACCTCACTCTTGATCTATAAATGTAATTAATAGGATTATTTATATTCATTACCAACATGTCGAGAACCTAATGGGTCACACACAATAAGATGATATGTTTGATTAAAACAAGGATTTAATTATACTTAATTAAATAAAAGGTATAATGAGGAAGGCCTAATTGAATTAGTTCAATTAAGTATTATAAAAGACATAATTATGTTTGATATATCTAATTAGAGATGTCTTATTGTGGTAATAAAGATTAAAATGTCTTATTAAGATCATGTCTAATAGTAGGCATATAAATAGGGATATCTTAGTTTTGGGCTGGATAATTATTTTTGGCAAATTAAGTAGTTATTTGATAATTATTTAATAATATTAAATGAAGTAAAATTATTTTGCTTAGGTAAATTAAGATTTAAATGTTCTTGCATATAAATAGGGGTTGGCCCAAAAGCTTTAATTATTAAGTCAAATGAGCCTTGTTTTAAACAAATCCTCTTTGGACTTGATACAAGTTAGGCACAATATTGGTAGAGCCCTACTTGTAGGGAGTTTCAGGATAGTAAATAACGAGAATATAAAAAGTTACAAATTAATTCATCAATTGCACAATGAAAATTAATAAAACAAATTAATCCGAGACTCTTTAAAATGGATCATCATACATGGTTTTGATTAATATTTTAAAACCAAGAATGTCAAAAATTGATCAAGATCTATCATACCTTAGCCAAATGATGTCTCAGAGCAATTCCATGACTTCAAAAACTCTTACATTGAGCCTGGTTGCCATAAACCAAAGTTGCGTAAGTGCCCAGTCTCTAATGATTATCCACATAGGTAATCTGGAAATCCTTCAATAAGGAAAAGATTTTATTATCAGGAGCCGTGCTAGCAACTAGGTTTCAATAAATCTTCTCTTGCACTTAGAATACCTTGATTCTATAATCAAATTGAAGAACAAACCAATTTCCTTCTTGCTACAAAAGGTTAGCATAATATCTCATAGAGTTTGTAGGAGGATATCACTACCTCCTCTAAGTCTTATTGGCGAAAATTTTCATCAAAATTATGGTATTTGGGATGGAAAATATAATGGTATATATATCTAGGATTTAAAATTGTTAATTCTAGAAAAATTATAATTTTGCCCCTAGCTTATGTAAACTCATTCAAACTGGGCCTAAGTTATCATTATTTATGTTAGATATATTACTCAGTCTCATTTTAACTTTTAGTAATCACCCTTATGTATGTGACACATTAGGTCCCCATCATGTTTGTAATAAATATAAAATACTCAATTAAAAATATTTATATTTATAGACCAAGATTGGCATCTAGCAATGCATCATGGCCACCCAACCTAAAAAGAGTGCCAATATGGTTTTGACAAGCCTTTCAGTGTTCAGTATCTCAATGTAATTCAATCCTTTCATCATCTATCCCAAAATTAGCAATAGCATGGTTCAATGTCACTACCTCCTCTAAGTCTTATTGGCGAAAATTTTCATCAAAATTATGGTATTTGGGATGGAAAATATAATGGTATATATATCTAGGATTTAAAATTGTTAATTCTAGAAAAATTATAATTTTGCCCCTAGCTTATGTAAACTCATTCAAACTGGGCCTAAGTTATCATTATTTATGTTAGATATATTACTCAGTCTCATTTTAACTTTTAGTAATCACCCTTATGTATGTGACACATTAGGTCCCCATCATGTTTGTAATAAATATAAAATACTCAATTAAAAATATTTATATTTATAGACCAAGATTGGCATCTAGCAATGCATCATGGCCACCCAACCTAAAAAGAGTGCCAATATGGTTTTGACAAGCCTTTCAGTGTTCAGTATCTCAATGTAATTCAATCCTTTCATCATCTATCCCAAAATTAGCAATAGCATGGTTCAATGTTTACTCCTAGCCCTTTCCATATTAGTATGCAACCCTTATGTGTTAATTCCATAATCAAGATTGCCTTGGCCAAGGACTTTAAGTTAACACGGGACAGGTACGTGTAAGATATGCCTCTTAAATCACTTAGGGTGATAAATCCTCTTTGTACCACTAATTCATCTACCATATGATCCATGCTATACCCTAAACCACCCTACCATAAGCATCTATCTATCAAGGACCTATTCGTGATGGAATTAAAGTGTGACACTCCTCATATGAGATAACCTAGAGTCGTAAGTCTAAAGATCCTTACACTATTGACACATGAGAGTATTTCCATTGACACTTGAATTAAATACCAAATGGAACTCCCATGGCAGTTCATGTTCAATGAACTTGTTACCATAACTAGTACTCATAAGTTATCCCCAAGTATCTTAATATTTTAACCTATGAGATCAGTTGCACGCATCACATGCATAGAGGCTTAATATATACCAATCTTTATGCATGGTCAATGCTCTACCTTAATAATATGATGACTAAAAATGGTTTTAGAAACACCACTTTGATGCATAAGGATCTCATAATTACAAGGCTAATGTGTTTCATAGGCTTTATCTACATGAGATATTTAAAATAATTATTCATTGAAATCTTATGAATATAAAAATATCACTTTAATGCCATTAAGCCTAGCTTGCAAGGTTTACACTAACACTATTGATACTGGATTAGGTTAAGATATTAAATAGTTAAATGCTTAAACCCAATCCTAAATGGACTAGCTAAAGGAGTTTTACTTAGATCTCTATAAAACAACCAAAAATAGTGCCTCTCATTAGGTTTGGTAGTAATGGGCTTTGTTGAGCTGTTAGTTAATCCTATCCTAGTCTTAGTTGTATAAATATACATCTATAAGAGTTTTTGGGTGACTAATACACTTTTGGCTATTAGAAAACCCTAGATGTCATTCATCTTAGATCTCTAAGCTAGGCTGCCGTAATCTTTAGATCTCTTTAAGCTCTATGCGCCACTTTTATCTTTGATGGTCTAGAATTGTTCTTGAATCAATAAAAGTTAGGAGAATTTTTTTTTAGCATTAAAGAGAGTAGCTGCCATCTATAAGAGGTAAAATATTGCTATTTCCACATTCTTGTAGCCTCCTTATAGTGCCATCTCACATATATGCAACTTTCTGTGGTTTCCTAGAATTGTTTTTGGTTGTGCGAGATTGAAAGCAACTATATCCTACCTTTTGCTTAAGCCTCCTCAAGCTTTCTAGCTAGCATCGAAGAACCACTGAACCTCGTAAAGTCTCTAACAAACATCCACGTGGATCACCGTTAGAGACAATAAGCTTATGCTGCTTATGGCCTCAGAAAGAGATTAAAGTAACAGAGTTGTGGCAATAGCTATGCAGGGATCATCACACTCGAAGTCACGAGTCTCTGAGTAAGTAAAATCTCTATTAGATTTGTGTTTTAAACTTCCAATATCAACTATATGTACATCTCTGCCTCAGATCTTAAGGAAATATGAGTATATCTTTTTTTACTTTCTACTGCATATATTTAATTTAGATTAAATATTTTCTATTTATTTTGACAATCATGAGCCAGGAGTTTTCCTTCAAATGGCATTAAAACCTAAGGTTTATAGATTATAGCATGTTGATTTTTTATGATAATCAATCTGATTGATTTGTGTTTTGATTTGGTGATTTTTGGTTTTGGTAAAATTCTTGAAAATCATTTTTCATTAACTCTTTAAATCTAGATAGCATATAAGTTTGGGCTTTAATCATGTTTAAAATTATTTTAATTAACTCAAGTTAAAGTCCTAATATGTTTTAAATTTTTTGAGTTGTTTCGATGTTGTTTAAATCCGTTACATAGGTCAAAAATTTTAAAAATTTGTTTCTATTTAATTTTCAATTTTCCAACATGTTAATTCATTTTTATTATCAATATTAATTACTTAAAAAATTATTTTACTAATTAAATTGATGGTGGAGTTATCTACCAATAGTTTGGTGTTGATATGTACTAGAATGGCTTTTTTTTGATGGAGTTGAAAATTTTAGAAGCCATTAATGCAATTTTTCCATGATTTTCCACCTTGAAAGTGTCATGAATTGTTCATAATACTTGCTGGAAAATTTTGGTTAAAATTGGAGTTGGAAATATTTCAAATCCATGCTATATCAAGTGCACCAGGTGTGCATGTACCATGCAGCACTTTGTCTTTCTTCTTGGAACCATAGTGTAGCATCCATGGTGGTTGCTATAATTTGCTGTTATTTTTAAAGGTTTAGCAGGAGAAAGACAATGGTAATTGAGTTGAACTAGGATGGATTATAATAGCCATGTATGAAGTAGACTCCTAGTAAGACTAGGACTTTTAGTTTTGAGCTCCTTCTTTAAGAAATTAAGGAATTTCAATCCAACTAGGATTCTTGGTATTTAAGGTTTGACATGATTATATCAAGAAAAAAATAAAAAAAATAATAATTTGCTAAATAGTTAGCAAAGTTGGCATAAAAATAGGGACTTCCCTGATAAGTTAAGTTCCATCAAAACTCTTAAGTATCACCAAACACCTATTTATCCAATTACACTAATGCTTAAAATGTTTAAGACATGGATTAAAAATGTAAACATGAACCTAAACCCAATTAAATTATTTAATTGAATAATATTTAATTTAAATGATCAATCCTAATTCGATTGGGATTTGATCTAATAAGATTAGAATAAATGTTAATCATGTAAGAAAAATATTTTTTTATTTAAATTAAATATGGATCAATTACTAAAACTTCAAAAAATTGGAAACTACTTTCCTAAATGGTTAGGAAATACTACTGCTAAATAGTTTGTTCAAATTAAGATAAAGTTATCTTGAAGTTATATAAAGTCCTAATTAAGACAAAGAACCTAAATGTTAGATAATGTCTAATTAATGTCTTAAAATGTTATTTTTAGACAACATGTTCCCTACATGGTTTGGGAAATATGAGACGCTAAACGGATTGTCCAAATTAAGACAAAAGGTTATCTAAAAGTTAGATAATGTCATAACTAAGACAAACCACTTAAAAGTTTGGTAATGTCCAATTTAAGATATGCTTCCTAAAATTCAAGAATTTAATTAAAAATGTTTTGATTAAAGAATTGAAATTACTAAAATAATTTGATAAATCATTTGAAGAGGTTTGTGCAAATGGCACATAAGATCACCAAGTTATATTAGCTATGCTTATTTAATTTCATGCTTATAATATGATTATGCTAGCATAAGGATGATTGTGAACTAAACCTTAGTATGACTTGGTTGTGGATGGTTCAATTTTTCATTGTGGTATTTATTTTAGAAATAGGGTCTATGAACCCTACCTTTTCTTTTGATTCTGGGTTGTAAATTCTCTTCTGACTTAGCTTCCCTCAAATGTAACTCAAGATTTTCGACAATGATGTGTTATAGTTACATAGAACTTGCAGATTTAGGATTAGGAAAAGATTAGATTTATGTAAATGCAAGATGTAAAGAAGATGGTGCTAAGAAGAAAGGACTAAGGAGATAATCATAAAGACTTGCAAAGACCTTCTATGATATCCCTAGGAATTTGACTAACTAGTTTCCTAATGGCTAAAGGAATCTAGATAGATAAAGTCCATAATCATCCTAGTAGATTGCATGTGTTAGATTTATTTTTGAATTATATATATGTATGATATATGGTTGAATAAATGCTATACACGCTAATCATGCAAAGCAATCAGACCTAAGTTAAATGATAAAAATCCCTTGTAACATATTAAGTCCATGCCTTAGCATGATCAGACATTTTCCATTATTCATAACAAGATACCCAAGTTCCAATCATTGGAGACTTGTTAAGTCACTCAACATCAAACTATCAACTAAGCTGCTTGAGTTGTGAATGATAGGTCTTGCTTAACTATTGTTATATGGTTTAAATGTATCACACTTAACCATATGACATTGGAGGCAATGGTTAGGAGAAATACATATTATGCATTTTGGCAAAGATTTGCAACTTAACTGATCTAGTAGTTGTAAGGAGATGTAATTACTAATTTAAGCTACCTACTCAATTAGTTTCTACATAGTTTGTTGAGTCACTCAGGGACATGTAGGGATGAAAAGGGTCCTAGCTCATTAAGAAGATTCAAACATTGAACTTCTTAGATTATGATTGAGGGCTATAATCTCAACAAAATAAAGAGGACAATCATTAAATTTGTAAAACCTTACTAAATGATTGAAATTGCAAATTATTAACTAGAAATATTTTGGTTCATAATGGATGTAAACACAACATGACTATAAAATATCACTAGGTGGCATACATGACGATAATAAATGTTAACGGACAATATCGCATTGACTAGTGCCACTTTATTAAGATTGTCTTAAACTACTTGAAAAGAGCATATCCAAGAATAGCCTACTAGGTTAAGGGTAGTCTATCAAGTTCATAATAATAACCTTGAGCAAGCCAAATTGTGATGATGGCCAGTATAATGCCTAAGCTCCAAAAAGAACAAGTGGCTATCAAAGCTCATGAAATCATCTGAAACATTAAAGAATTGATCTATAAGGATAATCATAATGAGAAGTTCAATGTCCCTCAAGAATTATTCCTAAGCAAGATGTCAGAAGGTAGCCTAATCAAGCCTCATTTGATAGAATGTATTTCAAGACTCGAGCACTTTGGATGGATCATGATCCATGCATTGTCCATACACTTTTCCTCGAAGAAAGACAAAGAAGATGATAAAGGAATATGCCAACATACTAGATAGCTAAATTAATAGAGCAAAGATTGCAAAGAATATTTTAATATGATCAAAAGTAGGAAACTTACAAAAGTTTTGATATAAGATTAATTCACTTATCTTGGTATATGATACCTAGAAGTTGGTACATAAATATGTATGACATATTATAAGGACCAAATAAAGGGAGTACAGAAAATGGATAATAGGTAATGGCAAACTTATTGATATAGATCAAAGCTTGCCTTCATGATTAATATTTCTAAAACATTATCATGATTTATTCATAAAGATTAGTGTTTATTTTGGCATTCACGTGCCAATTGAAGATGATTGTTGCATTTGATACCATGCTTGGATTCAGACCTCATTGAATAAATCATTGATCATATAATCTATGCTATGTTATGGTCACATTATTCTCAAACATATACTTGGAATGGTATTGAGAATACTAAATGACCTATAACTTATAGCATTCAAAAATAGTATTTGAATTCGATTCCCTTTTAATCTTATCATAACATAGTCGGAATACGAATCTACAGTGTACCCTTTATTCCTTTACACATTAATATATAATTATTTTTTTATTTTTAGGGGCCATATCATTATTATTTTCTTATTCTTTGTATTTGGGGATGAGTTATCAAGATGAATTACTCACTTGATTTAACATTAAATAATCATTACGAAATGACCATTTATTTTGAAGTCGCCACCAATCTATTTGGCTGGGTGAGATTGATTACCCATTGGAGCTTATATTTCTAGGGTTACAAAACCCATAAAAGCAAATCTTGAGATCTGCAAAAATACCAGAGATTGCATGAAATGGTTCGAGAGTCAGTTATAATCATAAGTAAAGATTAACCTTTTTATGATACTCGATAATCGATACCTTATTAATCGCGTGTTAATTTAAATTTTGATTTTTATTTGGCTTCAATATTCGATATTTAATCATAATTCCCATATATCAAAATTTTCATAAAATAAATTTATTATTCCGTATAACAAATTTTGAAAATCAAAATATCTTCCGCAACCTTTCGGAGAACCAGAAGAACACAAATGTTTTTATCATTCTCTTTCATAGCCTACGAAAGGTTTTAAGAAATCAAAATATTTTTTGCACTCCGCTGGAGAACTAGGGGAATACAAAAGGTTTTATTTTTCTAAAATTTAAAAAAAATCCTGATTTTTATTTTTTAAAAAGGATATCTTGTTATTAGAATAATTCGTAGAATCTCTCTCATATATTGGGAGAAATTCCACATATTATTTTAATATCGAAGACATTGCCTTGATTTACAAATTTTCCAATTTTATTATAAATAATAACATTTGTCCTAGAGCTTGGTTTCAACTACACAAACGAAACTAGACTTAAAGGACCTCAACATGATTGATAAGACCAAAATGCCCCTTAAAGTACACCTTCAACGTACAAGTATCCTGATGACCCTAAAGGATTTAATAACTTCATAGATGAATGAACCTATTCCTACTGTACACCTTCTACTTACAAATCGATTCTAACGTAAATTACTAAAATGTAACTAAAGTCTACCTTCGACATAGACATATACTAGTAACTTAAAAGACTCGATATCTTTATAAACAAATGAACCTATTCCTGCTAAACACCTTTGACATATAAGTATTTCGGTGATCACATAGGACTTGGTCTAGAGAAATTACTAAAATACCTTAAGGTTCACCTTCGACATAGAAGTATCCTAGTACTGTAGAGGACTCAATAGTGGTATTGAATGATAATTATACCCTCCATAGGCAACTTGGACATCAAAAGTGCCTAAACTGCAAAAATTGCTAATAGGTCCCTAAACGTTTTAAAATTGCATTTGTACCACTGCTAGAAAACTAGAGGAATACAAAAAGTTTTATTAATTTTTACACCCCTCTGGAGGACCAGAAGAATATTAGACATATTCTTAAAATGTCAAAAATATTTCATTAAATCTAAAATACATGATTTTTTAAATGATCCCTAAACTTTACAAACTTTGCACTTTAGTCCCTATACAAAATAAACACATAATTAAACACAAAATTCATCACAAAAAATTATGGAAATTATGTCAAAAATCATAAGAGGCATATGGCCAACCATTTATGGCCTCAAAGCAAAAATTTTATAATTTTACAAATAAGAAACTTTCTAAAATTATAAAATAACCCCAAAATGATAAAAAAAAGTTGAAACATATTTATACATTTTAGAATAAGTATGAAAACATCTCTAAATGTTACTACATGATTCGGCCAAGCTTGGATGGCCACAGATAAATTCTACAATTCTTGTAATTTAGTCCTTATATTTTTTTTATGATTATAAGGTAACCTAAAAATCATCAAAACATCCCAAAATCATCAACATCAAATTCAGCCAAGCTTGGAATTGCCTTTCTAAGACCTTTAAAAATTTTGGAAATATTATTTTTAGGCCCTTACAAGTTTCAAACTTTACAAAATAGCCCTAAATCTCATAAAAGCATGAAATAATATTTCATCAAAGGTCACAAACATATTAAGCTAGCATCTATATCAACCAAAATAGTCTTATTCATCACATATTTTTATGAAAATCAACATACATATAAGTCATAATTTTTATGCATAAAAAATAATAAATAATGAATAAATTAATATAAATCAACATGAAAATATAAAGAAAAATAATATAAAAATATGCAATGAAAATAATGTATTTTTATCAATAAACAAAAATAATCTCAATGTAATACCAACATATTACTAATAAAAATTAAATTTAACAACTATATCATCAAACTTTGATCATGGCCTTCATACTTGGCCTTTAAACATGAACAAAAATTCTTGAGCACAAGTATTCGTTAGGCTCACTAAAAGGAAGAATCAAACATGAAACGATAAAAAATAAAAAAATTTACAAGATAAATTACCTTTCAAAGCATGAAAAAGTAAGAATTTTAAGGTTCTTTTAATAGTTTTTCTCTTCCTAGCATCTAAACTCTTCATGCAAATTTTCTCCCCCTCTTTATCAAAAGGGAGAATCAACCAAGACTTAAAGAATTACCTTCGCGAATGGTTCTACAAGTTTCTCCCTTTTTCTATTTCTTAATTTTTATTCATCTATTTATTTTTTTAGATTTTTTTCATTTTGATAAAGATTAACTAATAAATTTGTCATTTTGCTTGATGATGTCATGCAGGACATCATCATCTAGAAATATGAGAGGGAAAAATTTTAATTTGAACGAAAACAGATTATAGGGACTAAATTATAATGAACTAAAAAATTTTGCATTCAAAAAATAAAATTTCACATAACAATTTTAATTAAAAATTTAATCAAAATAAGCTTTCTGGACTTGTTAGAAAACAAAAATAAGCTCATTGAGCTTGTTGGAAAGTTAATAGGCCTATCGGGCCATTAACGAGTTTTAAGGCCCATGAAATAGAGAATTTAAATTTAAATTATTGACAATAAAACTAATCAACCTTTGATATAAAAATTCAAAAATAAATTTTTGAGAAATTTTATGTGCAAGAAAGGTAATTAAAAATTCCAAAATCATAAAATTTTACAAGCATAAGCACTTTTGAAAAAACTGTCAAAAATGTAAAACTCATAAAATAAATTGAATTTAAAAAATGACTTAATATAAATTTAATAAAAATATTTGAAGAATTTTAAAAATTATAAACTCAGAAAAATCACCCCGAAAAAATTTACGGAGTAGAAAACTCCATAGTTTGGAAACAAAAAAAATTCTAAAAATATGTTCAAATTTTATCAACATTAATCAAAATATTAATTTATAAAAATAGTAAATATGAAAACTTGAAATCTGAAATAATTATTACTAGAAAACTTTTCACGAGCATGGCACTTGAAGTATTATGAGAAATTCAAATTTAATGAATAAATTTAACAACTTGACATCTTATGGCATGAAATTCCAATATGAATTTTTCCTCAAGTATTAGCATAAGTAACACACAAGTATCGGTAAAAATATGACAAACAACTTCCTAAATTTGATAAAAAATTCTCGAAAAAATTTCTAAAAGTGGGAAATTTGACCATAATAACATCTATAGAAACAAATTTCAAATTTTCAAAAGAATAAATTTAAAAACTAATTTTTACCTTGATGTTCATCTTTTTTTATCCAAGATTTATTCTCTACGACCCTTAAAATGATGATTTTTTTGCTGTGTGCATATCCAGTCATTTAAGTACAAATAAATAGGTCTTAAAAATATTCATTCCACCTAAAAAAAGCCTACCCTTATCCAGTAGCCATTTAGTTCTAGGTCTCGGATATTTTTGGACTAATAGGGAAGGGCTCGGACAAATTAGGTGCCAGCATCTGCCCTTATTTGATAGTTGCTAAGAATCAAGAACAGGGCAAAGACTAAATAAACACAATTTTGTTCAGCCCATACAAGCTTTTTCAAAAAATGTATTTTTTGCATATATGTACATACACTAATCACACTGGAGAAAATGTAAGAAAACTTTGCCAATCTTTTTACTTAATCAAATGAAGTTACCTTAAAATTTTACTTCACCTACCTTATGACAGGATGACATGAGGAAGACATCTTTATAAAATCTTTTCCATCTACCTTACACCGGATCGTGTGAAAGAGGTAAGCCTTTTTTGCCTACCTTAGAAGGGATCACATGAAAAGCCCATTTTCTTAAAGCCTTTTTTACCTACCTAACACAAGATCGAATGAAGAGGCCATTTTCATAAAACTTTATTCACTTACCTAACACAGGATCTAATGAAGAAGCCATTTTCATAAAGCCTTCTTCACTTAAGTTACACAAGATCATGGGAGGAGGCCATTGTACCAATTTTGCCTAATCCAAAGCCATTGGCTACTTTTGGACATTTGTTATGAATGCCAACATCGACTAGTTACCATCCTAGCTAAATTACATTGAGCCTTCATTTTGGTAACAATTTTGCGTGGGTCGAAGCCATCGACTACTTTCGAACTTTCATTATAGATGCCAACATTAGTGGTTACCATCCTGGCCAGTTACATCGGGCATTCATTTTTAGGGTAATTTCACCATCAGTTACTCTTAGGCTTTTTAATATGGACAACATCGACCGCCCACTATTTTAGCTAATTACATTAGGCTTTCATTTTGGAGCCAATTTTGCCATCGACTACTCTCGGGTTTTTCATTATGGATGCTAACATCGACCAGCTACTATTTCGACCGATTACATTGGGCATTTATGTTGGGGCTAATTTCGCCGTCGGCTACTCTTGGGCTTTTCATTATGGATGCCAACATTGATTGGCTGCCATCTTGGCTAATTAGATGGGGCGTTCATTTTGAGGCCAATTTCACCATCAGTTACTCTTGGGCTTTTCATTAGGGATGCCAGTATTGACTAGCTACCATTATAGCCAGTTACATTAGGTGTTCATTTTAAGGCCAATTTTGCCATCAGTTACTCTTGGACTTTTCATTATAGATGTCAACATTGATTGCTACCATCCTGGCCAAATACATTAGGCATTCATTTTATGCTTTGGATGTCACCATCAAAAATTTTTTTAAAAGCTTCAGATATCACCACTGAAGGCTTGTCTTAAAACCAAAATTTTAAATTCTTTATAAAATTATGCAAATATAGATATAGGTATGAGCATCTAATGTCATTTCGAATGGACGTAATATTTCATGCCACATATATAATATAAGAATTCTTCTTTTCATATGTTGCCGAGGCCTTATCAATCTAAACCTCATTGTTACAAATGTCTTTTGTTCTTAATTGCCTACTGTTGAAGGTTAAAAGGTAACTTGATGTTTTGCCCTTCGAAATCTTTTTTCTAATCTTGATTTTAGGAATTTGGAAATTATTCAATTTTTATGAAAAGTCATTAAATATCAAATTAGTGTTCATCAATTCAAAGATACCATTTATGCAATTAGATAAAAATCTACTCAAGGTATATTAGCAAACTTCTATTAAAATCATGAAAAGTATTATAATTCATCAAAATTTTAGGATTTATGAAATGAGATGACCTAAGGAAAAGATTTACTTGATCCAAATATGGAATTTATAGAATAATTTCAACCTTAAACTTTCCAATATCAAGGATAGTGGACATGTCATCTTCATCTTTTGATGTTAAGAGTTTCTTGTGATTGATGATCACCATTAAGGATATCTTTGTATGAGATAAAGGAATGAATTTAATGGCACAAATGGGGTGGCAATGCTAAAATATGTCTTGAAGAAATTGAAATGACAAGGTCAAGGTTTATTAAAACCAAGTTTAGGTGGATTATTTTTCAAGGGAATTCTTTGAAAGGCAAACAATCAAGTTATAACATCCTTTTAAATCTTCAAATACAATAGCTCAATAGGTTAAGCTTATGTTAGTAAACACCAAGTCTCGAACGATTAGTTTGAAAGGCCTTTGGTAAGTATTAATTCCCAATGTTGGCACAAAAATTGAAGGGTTATTTGGAATCAATCAATATTAGGACATTTAAATCAACCTTTTATTGATATCAAGAAATTTTTAGAGATTTAGGACTATTTTTGAATTAAAATGGAAGAATTCTTTTTCTTTGGTAACTGTCTTTTCCAATTTAGAAGCAATTCCACAGCTTTTAAGCTTGTTCAATATGGCCTTTTATGGGTCTTCACTCTAGAATTTCATTCATTTTTTCATTTTTTTAATTGAGTGTCCCACCATATTCTTGAGGACTAAAAAATCATCCAAAAAGATGAATTTGAAAAGAGCTTAATAGGAATGGCCTAACAGCTTGAATAGCTATGTTTGATCAAAATAGACTTTGATAGGTACGTAATATATGTCATGGTTCTTGGTTTAGAAAAAAGGATAAATAGGCTTAAATCAAATGTTTAAGGGTAATTGAATCAAAGATCATTTCTCCTCAGAAGGAATTGAATCTAATATCTCTTTCAAGATGAACAAATCTTCATTTCTATATATTTTTCTACTTTTTCATTATTCTTTGCTTTTTTTATTTCTTGCTTCACCATGTTTTTCTTCAGTTTTCATTTTAAAAGAATTTGAAATTTTCTTATTCTTTACTTCGAATCTTTGAACTTGAAATTTAAACTTTCTTCGATCTTCATAATTTGCCTTATGACATTAGACCTATTCTTCTTATAACTTTAAATTGGAATTTACCCCTTCTGATCTTGAAGCTTTACTTCACTTATCCCTAGTGTGGAAGGTGATATTTGATTAGGATTCTTAGAAAGAATAAATTATCAACCTTAAAGGGGACTGCAAAGGGAATAATTTTCTATATTTCAAAAAGATGGAGAAAAAAGGCCATTTTTATTTCAAACACAGCTATTTGAACTAACAAGCATTTTGCCAGGAAAAAGGATTGTTTTCTTTTTGAAATTACATTGGGTACCTCATTAACATGATGTTGCACTTAATTTTTAAAGGTTTAAGTATGCCCCTCAACACTGTCAACTTTGTAGCCACCAACAAAGCATGGTCGTGGTTCAGCCTTTAGTAAAGAAATCCAATTGGCATGAAAAAAAATCTTGGATTTCACATCTTATATATTAGATATAGGACTGAAAAGGTTTTATTCAAAGGAAAAGAAAATTTTTGGCTCATTTTACTCTCATTCTTCCTAAATTAAGGACTTAGAATAGTGCCATTAAAATTGTGGCAAAAAGGTTATCCAAATAAGGGAGATCTCAAAATTACTATTATTATTTTAACACATATCGAACTATCAATATTTAAATCTTTTAAGAGCATAACATATTTGTTTGACCTTCAAGGAATCCAGAAAAAAGAACATATAGGTATGAAAGGTCTATAGTTGAATGTCTAGGATAATTATATAAATAAAAGTAAAAGACCATTCTAAAAGTGTTCAACCTAATGGTGATCATCTACCCAAAGAAAATTTTTCAAATGTTCTCATTATCCTAGATATTGGAAATTATTATTAAAAAAATTCATGGTTCATGACAAACACACACTATTTACAAAACAAAATTCATTTCAAAATCCATGGTTTCTAGAAAGAAATATACAGAATTTTAAAGTTAAGATAGAAATTACCCCTAATTGGCATACTACAATAAGGTGGATAACGCTTAGAACAATCGTCCTCCATAGGCGTCCACCAACCCATCAATTTTTTTTGAATTGACATCAATGAGGGCAAGTATTTTTCTTTTCCTACTAGGGTTTTACCTCTCTTCTTTTCATTTTTTGTTAAAAAAGTACTTTGGATATCACCACTGAAGCCTCATCTTCGAATATCACCATTGAAAACTTTGAAAAACTTTTAAATGCTTTGAATATCATTATCAAAGCCCTGCCTTTGAATATTACCATAAAAAACTATGAAAACTTTTAAATGCTTCAAATATCACCATC
>JBBYHM010296209.1:0-10288 GCA_038381775.1 Adansonia rubrostipa | reverse complement strand
CTTCAAATATCACCATCCAAGACCTTGAAAACTTTTAGATGCTTCGAATATCACCATCAAAGCCTTGTCTTTGAATATCACCATCAAAGCCTTGTCTTCGAATATCACCATCAAAGACTTTGAAAACTTTTAAAGCTTCGAATATTACCATCCAAGCCTTTGAAAATTTTAAATCCTTCAAATATCACCATTGAAGCCTTGTCTTTAAATATCACTATCGAAGACTTTTTTTTAATGAAAACTTTTAAATGCTTCGAATATCACCATTGAAGCCTTGCCTTTGCATACTTTTTTTTAATGAAAACTTTCAAATGTTCAAATATCATCATCAAAGCCTTGTCTTTGAATATCACCATTAAAGACCTTTTTTTTTCTCTTTCTGTTTTTTTCTTTTATTTTTCATTTTTTCTTTAACCTTAAAATGATATCGTTGCATTACCCTAATTTGACTTTTTGAGTTGGTACACTTTTTTCAAACTTTTATACAATACCATGATCTTATTCCAGCCCTTTTGAACTCCATTTTTATGAAAAGTTTAGTTTTCCCCACCTTATGCTGATAAACATGTTTTGCATTAGTACTATTTTGATTTTGAATTTTGTGGCACTTTTGCTGACCAGTAGCATAAGTATTAGTTATTCCATAAAAGAAGTGGATAAAACTTTTATCCTTCTTTGCACTTACTAAGATAGTTAAATGATGGAAGTCTAAAGATAAGACATAGTCCGAATAGATTTCCTCACTTTCTCAACTTTCTATGGTCATGGCTTTCACTGGGTGTGACTTATTGGCATTTATTGATAGGGTCATTTTCTCGTCCCATATATGCTACTTGTTGCCCTTTAGTAAGCTTTAGGGTCAGCATGAGTTTATATTATGGGACTAGCTCCCACATACTAAGTTTCTTAGGGTGATTATTCCTCTACCTTGGATGAAACAACAGTAGTATTAGAGTGACTTCCTTACGTTGGACATTTAAAAACATTCTCAAATTGCTCTCTGAGTCCAGAAAGAACTGATGAGGTACCTTAATCCTTACTTATTAGGGGTTTATGTTGGAAATGGTTCAATTCGAGTGCCAATATCTTCCATACCTGTAACAATACTAACACCTCAGGTAGGCATAGGAATTTACATCCAGTAGGCTTTTCACTAGCCCGAAGAGAGGCTAACACCTTCAAAGGCAAAGCTACTTCACCCCTACTTAAAATATTGGGTACGTATGCCCCCTCTATATTCTTGGAGGAGAATCTAATGCATGTGCATAGTGTGTGCAGGGAAACAACATATATTTTATGACTTGATACTTTTAAAAGTAATTAAAACCCATCTTGAATTCTCCCTAGAAATAATACTGTAAAGAAATAAATAGAGTTAGTAAAAAATATAAACCACTATTTCCATAAAATAAAGTTTTTGTATTTAAAATATCAAGAATTATAGTTAAATATTGATTAAAATTGAATTAATCAAAATCTGTTTAATGCATGATTAATTTTAAGCCTGACTCTCTAAATTATCTCTTATGGAGTCGTCAAGCTATCACAAAATAGCTTGGATACAAATCCTGACCAGCCCAACTTAAAAGGCGGGTGTACCCCTCATTATTATATACATCAATATATCATTATTTTTCTTAAATTTTTTAGGGGCCATATCATTATTATTTTCTTGTTCTTTGCATTTAGGGATAAGTTGTAGGGATGAATTGCTCACTCGACTTAACCTTAAATAGTTATTACGAAATGACCATTTATTTTGAAGTCACCACCAATCTATTTTGGCTAGGTGAGATTGGTCACCTATTGGACCTTATATTTCTAGGGTAACAAAACCCATAAAAGCAAACTTTGAGATCCACAAGAATACCAGAGATTGGATTAAAGGGTTCGGGATTCGGTTACAATCACAACAAAAGATCGATGTTCTGTGATGCCTGACAATCGATACCTTCTTAATTCTGTAGTTAATTTAAATTCTGATTTTTATTTGGTTTCAATAGTCGATATTTAATTATAATTCCTATATATCAAAATTTTCATAAAATGAATTTATTGTTTCGTATAAGAAAATTGAGTTTTTAATATTTTTTAAAATCAAAATATCTTTCACACCCTTCCTAAGAACCAGAAGAACACAAAGGTTTTTATCATTCTTTTTCATACTTGGCTAGAAAGCCGATGGAATATAAAAGATTTTAAAAAGTTAAAATATCTTTTGTATCCCACTGGAGAACCAGAGGAATACAAAAGGTTTTATTTTTCTAAAATTTTAAAAAATTCCCAATTTTCATTTTTTTAAAAAAAGATATCTCATTATTAAAATAATCCATAGAATCTCTCTCATATACTAGGAGAAATTCCACATACTATTTTAACATTAGAAACATTGCCTCGACTTGCAAAAATTTCAATTTTATTATAAATAATAACATTTGTTCTAAAGCTTGTTTTCAACTACACGTGCGACACTAGACTCAAAGGACATAAACATGATCGATAAGACCAAAATGCCTATAAAGTACATCTTCGACGTAGAAGTATTTTGATGACCCTAAAGGATTCCATAATTTCATAGATGAACAAACCTATTCCTACTGTATACCTTTGACTTACAAGTCTCCCGATAATCACATAGGACTTGATTCTATAGTAACTTACTAAAATGTCTCTAAAGTTTACCTTCGACACAGGAGTATCCTAGTAACCTAAAAAACTTGATATCCTTATAAACAAACAAACATATTCCTACTGTATGCCTTTGACATACTAGTATCCTAGTGATCATATAGGACTTGGTTCTAGGAAAATTATTAAAATACCTCTAAGGTTTACGTTTGCCATAAAAATGTCTTGGTAATCTACAGGACTCAATAATGGTATGAAATGATAATTATACCCTCCATGGGTAACTTTGACAAAAAAACGACCCTTAAACTTTTCAAAATTGCATTTTGTACCCCTACCAAAAGACCAGAGGAATATGAAAAGTTATTAATTTCTACACCCCTCTAGAGGACTAAAGGAATATTAGAAATATTCTTAAAACACAAAAATATTTCATTAACTCTAAAATACAAGATTTTTTAAATTATCCCTAAATTTTGCAAATTTTACAATTTAGTTCCTACACAAAATAAACACATAATTAAACATAAAATTCATAACAAAAAATCATGGAAATTATGTAAAAAATCATAAGAAGCATTCAGCCAACCACTTATGGACTTAGAGTAAAAATTTGGCAATTTTTCAAATAAATACCTAAACTTTTTAAAATTACAAAATGAACTCAAAATGGTAAAAAAAATTTATGAAACATTATTATACATATTAGAATAAGTATGAAAACACCTCTAAAGTTTACTATATGATTCGGCCAAGCTTGGATGGCCATAGAAAAATTTTGCAATTTTTGTAATTTAGTTTTTATGTTTTTTTATAATTACAAAATAACCTTAAAATCATCAAAACATCACAAAATCATCAAAACATCACAAAATCATCAAGATGAAATTCAGCCAAGCTTGGAATCACCCTTCCAAGGCCTTCAAAAATTTGGAAAAATTATTTTGGGGCCCCTACAAGTTTTAAACTTTACAAAATAGTCCTAAATCTCATAAAAACATGAAATGATATTTCACCCAAGGTCACAAACACATTCAACCAACATATATATCAACTAAAATAGTTTTATTCATCACATATTTTCATGAATATCAACATACATATAAGTCATAATTTTTATCAAGCATAAATGTGCATAGAAACATAATAAATAATGAATAAATCAATATAAATCAATATGAAAATATTAGGAAAAATAACATAAAAATATGCACATGAAAATAATACATTTTTATATACAAATAAAAATAATCTTGATGAAATATCAACATATTACTAACAAAAATTAAATTTAACAACTACACCATCAACCTTTAATCATGGCCTTCATACTTGGCCTCTAAACATGAATCAAAATTCATAAGCATGAGTATTCATTAGGCTTACTAAAAGGAAGAATCAAACATGAAATGAACAAAAATAAAAAATTTTACAAGAAAATTTACCTTTAAAAGCTTGATAATTAAGAATTTTAAGGTTTTTTAGTATTTTTTTCTTCCTCGCATCTAAAATCTTCCATGAAAATTTTCTCCGCCTCTTTATAAAAGGGGAGAATCGACTAAGGCTCAAAGAATTGTCTTGGCTAAATGATTCTACAAGTTTCTTCTTTTTTCCTTTTTTTTAAAATTTTTTATGCATTTATTTATTATTTTTTAGATTTTTTTCTCATTTTGATAAAGTTTAATTAATGAGTTTCTCATATTGCATGATGATGTCATGCATGACATCATCATCTAGAAATATGAGACAGAAAAATTTTAGTTTGAACAAAAACAAATTTTAAGGACTAAACTGTAACTAATTAAAATTTATGTGTTCAACGGATAAAATTTCACATAAGAAATATAATTAAAAATTTAAAATAAGCTTTCTGGGCCTATTAGAAAGCAAAATGAGTTCATTAAGCATGTCGAAAAGTTAATGGGCTTAACAGGCCATTAACGGGTTGCACGAGCCACTAAATGGAAAATATAAAATTTAATTGATTAAAAATAAAATTAATAAAATTTTCATATAAAATTTCAAAAATATTTGAGAAATTTTACGTGCAAGAAAAAGGCAATTAAAAATTTTAAATTTGTAAAATTTTATGAACAAAAACCTTTTTGGAAAAAAATTACCATTTGGAAAAATGCAACACTCATAAAATAAATTTAATTTTTAAAATTGATTTAATATGAATTTAATGAAAATATTTGAAGAATTTTAAAAATTATAAACTTAAAAAAATCCTTTCAAAAAAAATTTACGAGTAGAAAACTCCTTAATTTAGAAATGTGAAAATTCCAAAAATATGTTCAAATAATATAAAAATGAATTAAATCCATACATTAATCAAAATATTAATTTGTAAAAATAGTAAATATGAAAACTTGAAATATGGAACAATTTTTACTAAGAAAAATTTCACGAGCATGACACTCGCGATATTATGAAAGATTCAAATTTAATAAATAAATTTAACAACTTGACATCTTGTGGTATGAAATGCTAATATGAATTTTTTCTTGAATATTTCTAATTTTTTTGGGGTGAGTATCGACATAAATACAACACAGGTATCAATAAAAAATATACGATTATCAACTTCCTAAATTTTACAAAAAGTTCTCAAAAAAAATTCTTAAAAATGGAAAATTTGGCCTTAATAACATTTACAAAGATAAATTTCAAAAGAATAAATTTAAACAATAATTTTTACCTTGATGTTCATCTTTTTTATTCGAGATTTATTCTCTACAACCCTTGAAATGATTATTTTTCTGCCATGTGCATGTGTGGTCATTTAAGCATAACTAAATAGGTCTTGAAAATATTTATTCCACCTGAAAGAAGTTCTAGGTCTTGGATATTTTTGGATTGACAAAGAAAGGACCCAGACAAAATTAGGTGTCAACAAATCTATATATGTAGGATTTAGTGGGAGGCATTATGATTCTTTAAAAGTTAAAGATCATAATTTGACTTAGTGATAAATAACCATGATCTTAAAATGCAATTATTTGGAAAGTATTCCAAACTAGAGAGGATTGCATGTTTATGCCCAAAAGGTCATAAACAAACTTGTTCGTTTAGGCTTAAAAAGAAGTTACATTTGGATCATTAGCTCACAAGTTAATAAAAGACTCTTATACTTGTTAAAGTAACAAGTAAGCCATATGATTGGAAGCTAGGCTTTGTTGTGAGGTAAATAGTTAATGACTCAATAATAAGATTATCATGAATATGACTGAAGCATATTATCACAATAGTACTAAAGGTTTGTCCAAGCTAAGATGCAATTGTTAATTGAAAGAGTTCTACATTGAATGTGTTAGCGATTGGCTTAGTGCAAGTAGGAGAAATGCTTGAGCTCAATCCTAAATGGACTAGTTAAAAGAGTTTTACCTAGATCCCTATGAAAACACTAAGAGTGGCACCACCTATTAGGTTTTGGTAGTAATGGGCTCTATTGACCCATTAGTTAAGCTTAACCTAATTATAGTTTTATAAATATACATCTATATGAGTTTTTGGTTGGCTAATACACTTTTGGCTATTAAAAACCCTATGTGCCATTCACCTTAGATCCTTAAGCCAGGTTGGCACAATTCCTAGCTCTCCTTACGCTCTATGTGCCACTTTCATTTTTGATGATCTAGAATCATTCTTGATCAAATACAAGTGAGAAAAATTGTTTTCTAGCATTGAAAGAGCAGCCGCCATCTATAGGAGGCAAAATACTACCACATCCCTCTAACTTCCCTGTAACACTATCTCATATCCCTATGACTTCCTTGTGACTTCCTAGAACCATTCTCATTTGTGTGAAATTGATAGCTACTGTATCCTACCTTTTGGTTAAAGCTTCTCAAGCTACTATATCCCATCGTTAGAGGCAAGATGATTGTGGCCTCAAAGAGAGATCAAAGTAACTAAGTCGTGGCAACGATCATGCAGGGATTGGCACACTCAAAGTTATGAGTCTCTGAGTAGGTAAAATCTTTATTATATCTATGTTTTAAGCTATCAAAATCAACCACATTTACATCTCTACTTAGGATTTTTTAGGAAATCCATGTATATCTCTGTTTACTTTCCACTATGTATGTTTAATTTAGATTAAATACTTTATGCATATTTTGATAAGCATGAGCCTAGAGTTTCCTTTCATTGACAAAAGTGGAAATTTTTCAATAAATTGTTTAGAGCGATGAAAAGGAGGAGAAAAAAGCTATCACACAATAATCTTTTGATTTTCAATAGCAAATGTGGTAATAATCTAGTTAAGTTCAGCACTAGAAAATTCAATAAAAAATTTTTGTTCTGAAAATTTTGAATATTAAGTTTATGGTGTAAGAGTGTTGACTGGTATATTATTAAAAATTTAGTGTTAGTAAATTTTTTGCTGAATCCATTATAAAAGAAAGATTCGATACTGTAAGTATTTTGCATTATTAAAATGATTAAGAAGAAAGAACGTAGAATAAGTAGCTATAAAAACTACTTACGATTTTCAATAGTTTTTTCAAAAAAAAAAAAGAAATTCTTCCATTAAGTACTGCTTTTTAAATAATAAATTATCAAATATATTGAAAAAAATAAAACAATAAAAAATTAATTTTAAAAGATTTAATAAAAATCATCTTCTCCTTTTTATAACAGAGCAATATTTAAGTTCAAAACTGACCTCTTACAATTATATTGAAATTGATGGGCCAAAAAGAAATTTCTCCATAAATTGATTGGCAATATCTAATTTTCAGAATCTTTGGGTTGATTTTCATGACCTTGATATCCACCAAATAAAGGGCATAGTCTCTTGACTATGACATCTTGCATCGATCCGCTTGAACATTTTCAGTGTGATTTTTGTTCTCTTGGATATTTGTAACAGTTATCCAGCAAAATTTTAAGATTTAAATTTAACCTAAAATTAATTTATAATAAATAAAAAATAAAAAATTAAGTTAAGAAATTCAAAATCGTTTTAGAAAATTCCATAATGTTAGCTAACAGTTATCATCAATTTAAATGGTATTACGAACAAAATGATCAAAATAGGATGAATGTTAGATAATTGAGGACCAAATTATGCACATATATGTATTTGAAAAAAAAAAGTTCGAACCACAACAAAATTCGACACAAAATTTAGCCAATCGTGCTATTTACCAATAAGGAAAACACAAGCCGAAGTTGAAAATCAAAATCCCTATTTGATATCTTCTTGCACATAATAAAACGCGGAAAGCATGTACAATTATTGGAGTAGCCAAATTCTAGTGTTTTCACCTTTTCTACTCTTCCGACACCCCAAGACAAATTTAGTTATCCTTTTTTGTACCCAATTAATAAAAAGTTGCAACATTTCATTTTCCGCAGTATTTTTTGTGGCTAAGTTTGTTGCCAGATGTTCGATTGATATTTTAGAGACAAAAATCATATAATTGATGATCAAGGTACATTATTCCACTTTTAGATAAAAATGGAAAGGCAAAAGTGAAAAAGATAGTTTTTCTTAATATGTAGATAGTTGTGACTGCGTTTGTATGCAATATAACCTTTTTTGTCCCAAGTGAATTTATTATTAATTAATTAAGTTAAATATTATACTAATTAATTATTGAAGAGCTGAGTTCATTATAAACGAATCCAAATCACCTTCCTTGAAATCAAAATAAGTAATTATTTAATAGTCTAAGAAAGCAAACTAAAATTATCTTCTGAATTTTTTTTCCATCCACTTATGTGGCTAGTTTTAACCCATTACAAAGAAGCAATTAAAGTTTTATTTTGGACGATTATTGTAGACCTCATATTTTATTCGCACAGCTAATTTTAAATAATTTTTGAAATAATGACTTAAATTAGTATTAATTTATTAATTTTCGTTTAATTTGAAAATGAGTATATTTTAATTGTGTTTATTTTATTAGTTTAATTTGAGTTCATTTAATCTTATTTGATTGGGTTTGACTAAATTTTATTCATCTTTTGCATATTTGTCTTCCTTCTTTATTTTAGCCAATTCTCATAACTACATAAAGTATTATCTTATTCTCTAGGTACCTGTAGAAAGCATGATAATTGTAGCGTCAATAACGGGACACATGTAAAACTGAATTCGAAGTCACTTTCCTCAGCATAGGAGGTTTTTTCTAAAAAAAAAATGGCAATCAATTTTTGGAGTCAAAGGTCAATTTTTTAAGTGAAACTCATGTTTCTTTGTTTAAATTTTTTTTTCATATTTAATATTTTTATTAATATGTTTTTAAATATTACATAATTTAAATTCGAATAAATAATGATTTATGAATAGTTCTAATTACATTAATATAAACGATGATTTCGGTTTATTTTATGTTATATAATAGGAAAGAAAAAGTTTACAAGTAAACGAATACTACTGCTGCTGCCGCGCCCATTGTCATTAGCTGCATCATTATCCAGAAGTTTCTGGAGGTAGAGTGATATGTTACCAAATTTGTTCATACACTGGTTGGATGAGCGGAAAATCCTGATTGCCTTGGAAATAAAAGAAGTGTCGAGCGGCCCTATAACGTTTAAAGGCAGGCAGCTGCACCTTCCGCCTTTCAGACAGATCAGGTGATATCATTTGAAATATTTCTTTTAAAAAAAAAAAAAAAATTCTGGTGAAAACCATGCGCCATGCATGCAAAACTTATTCGACAAATGCCTTTGTTACCACAAATTAATATTATTTAATTTACCTGTGATAAAAACATCAAGAATAACTGGAAACTGTGGAAGTGTGAAACATGCATCACCGTGGATTTTTATTTATTTATAGATATAATTTGTGGGTAATATATCTGAAAAATATTGCAAAGAAGTGCAACTTGCATCAGCTTTGATACGTAATTAAATAGTTTCAGCAAGCGATATGGTAATTTCAACCACAAAATGTAACAATATGCACCAATTCTTGCATACATTTTGGTTTTGTCTTGGTATGTAATTTTCCATCAAACAGATCCTCACCTGCCCCTTCCGAGAGATTTGCATTATGTAACCTCGTTGACGAGTTCATATTTTAGCTGTTTCAATCACCTGTTTGACGCTGCTGATGCAATGTGACAACTAAGGAATATTGGAAGGTTGTAGAATCCAAAATATTCAAAGCATGCAGACCGAAAGTAAATTAATAAAAACTTAAAATTTAACTTAATTAATTCGTATAGGTACTTTCATAAAATAAATCTAATGAATTTAAAATTCAAAGTCTAGCACTACCCATCTCTCTTTATCTTCTAAATCAAAACGTGTGTCAAGTGTTATTACACATATCTTACTACCAGCAAGCCAAGGAGGACTCTACTTAATTAGAGGTCCTAACAAGGATATATAATAAATTTGTATATAAAGCTCACTGAATTGTCACATGGGATTGAGTCTAACATATTTTAATCACCAAATCTTTTGTCGCTTGATATTTAGTTGACAATTACTATTATTTGCATAACAAAAATTCCTTAATTAGTTATATTCATCATATAAGATTGGACTAAAATTAATGATGTTATTCAAGCTAAAGCATATAAAACAAAGGAATCAATTAATTTATAATAGATTAGAGATGTCCATTAGTCGAGCTACAAATATTTTGCTTAGGCTAAACTCAGTTCAAAAGTTTGAATTGCTATGAAAAAAATAATAA
>JBBYHM010296098.1:0-27297 GCA_038381775.1 Adansonia rubrostipa | reverse complement strand
TGTTCATTGTCTTCTCCTTGTCTAAATGCATGTTTGATGGCTATCAAAAATTGATTTTCAAAACCTCCCCAAGCCAACCATGTTAACCTTAACCAATGAGGATTAGCATGGACTTATCATTTTCCTTAAAGTTAGCAAAAAAATCTTAGGGAAAATTAAATTTTCTAGATCTGGAATCTTGATTAAACAAGCTCAAAACTTTTGATTTTCCCAGGAAAATGGCCTTGCACTTGTTCTCAAAATGTTTGTGCCTTTTTTTTTAGTCAAAACCTTGAGTGGTATGATTAACGGGCTATTTCATCATTCTAAAATACTTCAGGGCTGTCCAAATGAGTTTGTGATGCTCATGCCACTCTTTTCCTTCAGTCATGGACGTTTGAATGTCAATGGCTCTAGTTTAGACCCAAAAACATCAAGAAATAAAAAATATATCCCTTGTTTTGCTTTGTCCTCTGCTGGCATCACAACTGTTGCAAATTGACAAATCTGTTTCAAATTCCAAACGATTTTTCATGAATTTTTTGATATTTTTCTCTCAAAGTGTGTCAAATTATCTTTAAAACAATGTCTTATTCACCCCCGAATCATTCTGGATGAGAGAGTTATGATTTTTCAAATCTAAACTATCCAAAACCCCTAGAATCAGCAACATGTATTCTGATCAGGCCTTTCAGACCTACTAAATGATTTTTCCAAAATTTTCAAACATTTTTCCTAAATGAGTCATGGAATTCCCTTTTTAGAAAGGTATCGTTTGCAATGTTTTGAGACCAAACGAGTCTAAGGTGATTTTTTAAATTTTGACACACCTTGTCCCTCTTATACTCACCAGCAGCGTAATTAATTCGAACTTAAAAATTTATTCCCCTGGAAAGTGACTTTTTGGGATATTTGGAATATTTTTAGATTAACCCTTGTTAGGTTAGCTTTCTAACAGTATATTGTCCACCCTCTAAATCCTTCAAACCAATTTAGAATAAATTTGGAAAATAGGATCGCGCAATACTATCCCCTGTTCTTGGTCATAGTCAAAATTAAGTTGTTTCCCCGAATTTCATCTTGAGACATTCATATGTCTCCGTATCAAGGCACGAATTTTTTTTTTACATCTTTATCATCCTCATTCACAATAATTTCTTTTGCCAAAAATCATCAAAATGCTCACTTATTTTCTAAATCACAGAGTTTTGTCAACTTAATTTTTCTAACTCAACTTCTCTAAAGAGTGTCAGACATGTCACTTTTAGGGATACTCCAACCCCGACCTTCCGAGGGGATACTCCAACCCCGCTTTTCAAATTTGCCAAGATTTGAAAATCTTCTATTGTCAAATTTATTTGTCATCCATAGGGATACTCTAACCCCGACCTTCCGAGGGGATACTCTAACCCCGCTTTTTAAAATTATCAAGATCTAAAAAAATCATCCTTTGTCAAAATGATTTGTCATCCATGGGGATACTCTAACCCCGACCTTCCGAGGGGATACTCCAACCCTATTTTTTAAAATTGACAAGATTTAAAAATCTTTCTTTGTCAAAATTATTTTTCATCCATGGGGATACTCCAATCCTATCTTTCAACTATAATTAAATTTTTCTCTTTTTATGACTTCCATGAATGTGTCAAACAAATCTCGTCCAATCAAGGAACCCATATGCATCTCAAAAATTATCGATTCGGCTATTCCCAGATAATCGATGCCAATTGTGAGATAAATTCCAATAGTCCATCCCTTTTTTTATCATTACATTGAATGATCCATTTTATGTTGCTTCATTTGTTGCCTTACTAACGTGATTTCTTTGTGATGATTATTTGCATTCATGTTTTCCAATCATTTCAAATAAAATTAAAGGTAATGTTCCGCATAGGCATCTCTCAAGTGCCTAGAGTGGAACATTCCATTTTCAAAGTAAAATCTAGAGGTCATTTTTATTGAAATTTTTTATATTCCCCATCTCTCCGGGGGTGTATATGAGATTAAATCTTTTCATCAAAACCTGGATTTGTATTTTTATAAATTTCATGCATTAAAAAGGGGTTATATCGAAATAGTGATGAGTTAAGATCGAAAGAATTGAAATTGAGATAAGACATAGTTAGTAAGGTACCGATTTTGGGCGTTGCGAAGAGGTTCATGCCTCATTGTGCATAACCAACTCATGAACCCAAACAGTGAATCCTTGTACTACGTAGACCACGGAATCGATGTTTCTAGTTTTGTAACTCAAGACATAGGTTTCAATCGGCATCCGATCATGCCTAGCCCAAAATGATCGATGGCGACTCCATGCGTTGGCCATTTCATAATGGCTATCCGAGACCAATAAGATGAGCGATTCTTCTTATGGTCCCCTTCACTGTATCACAAGTTGAGAATCAGTACATTCTCATTCTTATCACATCACATCGTGAAGGAAAAGTCCCGGTCAAAAAGACATTTCCAAGTCAGAAAATATTTTAAGTCATACGCACCTGTAGATCTGTGAGAATCCATCCCTGGGCACGTTGCAACAATAATTAAATAATCTAACTAATTTTTTGGTATAGTTAATTTAAAAAAATATACATATTAATTTGTCTTGTGTTGGACTACTATTACTGTATTGATTAGGTAGAATTATAATGCACCATAGTGACATGAAAGAATATTCTGGCTATAATGAAAAAGCAGATTGGATTATATTTGACATAAACTTTCATATTAGACAAGTTTATGAGATTTTAATAATTTGCTTAATAAATCAACCAATTTTGATGTATTAATTCATACTGTTTCATTGTAGAGTAAATGCTAATGGCCTGTAAAACTAACACTTATGGTCCAGTAATTATTTGAGGCTACTGGAAAAGAAAGTTTCAAGTATATGTTGAACAAGAAGTACAGTAATGCTCTAAATTTTTCCAAACCACCTACATTGAGGATTATAGGGCATACTGATGCTACTAACAATCCATATATACGGGAGCAACTAGTTGACCTATAAAGTATAGATGCCTAAGGCAAAATCCCTGAAGGCTTCGACAAATAGGAATATAAAGAATGAAGGTTTTATCACCAAAAACACTAGTAGGTCTATTTTTCACCTTTAGACTTCATGGCAATGCAATCTTCAGAAGGAATGGTTAGAAAGAAGATGAATAGTCTATCTTGAAGCATTAAAGCAACAAAAAAAGTGGCTGGAGAATGTGATGAAAAAAAGTGTAGAAAGATTGCTGAACCTAAGGTAGATGTGGCCTTGGAGAAAAATACCAATGAAAGATAAATAATTAATTTGGTAGTCGAGATTAGACCCACGGTAAAAGAAGACGGTGGTGAAAAGTTAGAGGGAGTAGAACCGTTGAACCATTTAAGAAAGCTAGACCATCATAATTTTAATGAATCAACATAATAGTGCCCTTAGGCCCACCATTGTGAAGTGAATGTGCCAACTTTTGATCAAAAGAGGAACTTAAAGCAAAAATAATAAAGTGAATGGCCAAGATTAAATTGGAAACTTAAAGCAAAAATCTTGAAAGAGTTTCACTTGTAGATCTAGAAAGAAAAAAGGTAAAAGATCTAGCTGATTTGGAAATATTATCTTTTGTGTAATCTATTCAACAAATATAGAAAAACTGGTAAGAAAAGAAGCAAGAAAAAGCGAATGAATTAGTCAATCAAGAGGTTGTACGGTGGTAAATGATTCTAAATCAAAATGAGAAAAGTTACTAAGAAAATACAAGAGCAACTTACGAATTGGATAAGTTATTGGGTTATTCTGCAAGTTACGAAGATGAAATGTAAGTTGAAAGATTCATGGAGCTAGATCCACATAATTATTCAATTTATTCAGCACCTTTTGTTGAGGTGAAAAGTTTCAAAAAAAAATGTTGTTAAGCATGTTAATTGCCTAATTAAACCTAGCAGGTGTTGGGAATAACTTAAGTGTGAAAGATATTTTAGCGATTTCTTTTGGTTTGAACCAATTGATTATATATATTTAAGGTTATGCATTATATCACTACTTGTCCTTATTTTATTTGTAAGATAAAGTAAATGTAAAAAAATATGGCTCATTGACTACATGTTTAAACTGCTAGACCATTGCATATGATGGACTTTATATGTACGAAGACAACATTCTAAGGTAAAAAGTCTAACATTAATAGACCATAATCTATGGGGTTAATGTGAGCAATTAACTCATATAAAGACTATTATGTGGGGAGATAGTTTGTCTTCGCCGTTAGAAGTAGGCCAAATCTGAAGTAGAAACAAAGATATATCACCGAGAGGTGGTGATATATTAGATTGGATTAAAGTATAATTATTATATTAATAAGTCTGTTTGCATAAATTAATTCGCTTTAGACATTCATTATGTAATTACCTCAATCTTGAATGATTAATTGACTTGATGTTTATAACTTATGTACTTTAATGTTTCAGAGGCTAAAGCTATTAAACTGGTTTATTAGGTATATGACTTATGCTCGATGTGAGCTTTACTTATAGATATGGAATTATAGCTCTTATAAAGAGTTAAGGTTATCCTTTTACAAGACATTATACTGGATAATGAAAATGGATAAGGCATTGGTCATTGTAGATCAAACAATTAATTATTCACAAATGGTGAATAATCATTTTCATATGAGGTGTATAATAGAACCTTAAGATAAAGTGATCAAATAGGTAAAATGGATTTTAACCCTAAGTTTATCATGGGTATCATAGGAGTGTATAGTATAAATGAAAAAGTCATTGGACTAATTCTATTCATAGGCCTTCATAATTCAGTATCTGATTAGGAGTGCAATCTCAAGTCTTTAGTGGTATAACTTTAAGATTAATATTATGTGATTAATTGATTTTATGCGAAATATTTAATCGCGTATATTACTGGAGCCTATTTATGTATGTCTAATTGGTCCCTTCACTAGTTTAACATAATTCCTTAATAGATGGTTATCGACCAGATTGCCTGAAGTAGGTTGATTTTCACAATCACTGAAATTAGGGTACCGCGCCATACCCCTAATAGGGTTGTAGGCATTTTTCATCAAGCAAGTAAGAGATGAGATAATTTTGTTTTATTTATTTAGGGTAAATATTTAATTTAGATAAATATTTATTTAGACCAAGATTTGTAATTTAAATTAATTACATTTATCTTTTTGTTAAATATAAAAATTAATTAAAATTAAGAGATATGGATAAATTAATTATTTAGATAATTAATTTAAATATCTAAATAATCTTGTTTAAATAAATACATAAATTAAATATAGATAATATCCTAAATAAATTTTAACTAGAATATTTCTTATCATATCTTGGCCATTAGAATTTGAATTAGATAAAGTTGAGGAAAGAAAGGAAAAGGATTTTACTCTATCTAATTTTATTTTGATAATTACTACATAATTATCCTATTTAAATAAAGTTAGCATGATCTTATTTAAACTAGGATTGGACTTAGGAAACATTACCTAAGAAAATAAAATTAAGAGTTTCAATTAAATTAAAAGTTGGAATTAATATCAAACTTAGACATCTTCCTAAAGAATGTGGTGAATTCTTTGAGCTTTATCTATAAGAGGGCAAGCCATCATAGAGATAAGGTGAGAGTAAAACTCTTTGATCTTTCTCGTCCAAATTAAATCACTATTTGATTATTTTATACAAAATAAAAGTGGTGCTTCTATTATAAGGTTAGACCATTAACTTTTTTGCGAAGATTTATTATAATGTTATCACGTGACAACTCATCTAAGAGCTCAAGTTGGTTAGATTGAGAATCAAGTTGATGACTTAAGGTTGATTGAGACGCCGGGTGCCCATACACTCTACAATCCTAGAATTAAGGGAAAGTAAAAAAGGCTAGTTGGTTGAGGCTTTAGCACGGGACATTTATAGTGATATTGGATGAATTAACAAACAAGGTTAGTAGATTATTGAAATTTATTGTGCATGACAACACGACTTTGTTCGACCTAAACAGAAATTTTAAAATTTTGCTACGCCATTTATAACTTTTTCCTATAGTCCAGACAAGTGATGTTTCTTGTGACTAGTTTCCATGTTGCAAGATCAACCTCCCAGTGGTGTAGTTCAAATTGGCTTTAAAAATATTCTCAATTCTTAAAGAAGCTTTTTATTGATATTTATTGTTAAATAGTGTGTTCGTTTTGCTATAATGTGAGAGTATGCACTATGATAATAGTAAATTTTTAAGATGATTAGGTTTAGACCAATCAATTCGGTGGGTCAAGTTTGTTTTAACTCAAGTTAATTCATGTTAGATCATTTCAAGTTTTAAAATTTTTAGATCATTTTCTTATTTGGGTCATATCGATTTCGGGTCACTTCGGGTTCAAGTCACATTGATTTTAGATCATTTTTTATTTAGGTTATTTTAGTTTTAGGTCATTTTAAGTTTGGGTCAATCGAGTTTAACACTTGGGTTACTCAAGTTCGAGTCATTTTGAGACTCGGGTTAGTCACGTTGGGTCATTCTGGATTCATGTTATTTCAGGTTCGAGTCAATCAAGGTTTAACACTTGGGTTAAGTGGTTCTAGGTCAATTAGGTTTAATGCTAACTTTATCGAGTTTAATCATTTTAGATGTGGATCATTTCAAGTTACTTGTTTGGGTCAATTCAGATTTGGATCATTTCAGGTTTGGTTTATTTTGAATTCGAGTCATTTTTGGGTTCAGGTTACTCAGTTTTGAGTATTGACTTTTTCTAATCAAATCGGATTGGATCAGATCTAGGTTCAAGTGGGTTAACCAGGTTTTCAGGGTTCAAGTTAAAATTGATAGGTTTAATTAGGTTGGTAGGATAGACATCAAATGAGAGTTATAATTGTTAGTTTCTATTTATGGATCCATGTGACCTTTTGCTCTGATCTGAACTGGTGTGTGATGCTTGCTTAATGGCATGATTGAAAGCTAAGTTTGGTCTTTATGGTAACTATCTCAAGTTTGCCTAATGTTTTATCGTTGTTTCTGACTGAAAATTTTGCTTGTTGGATTCTCTTTTATGGCTATTTTATTGTGGATTCACAGTGTGACAATATAGCTTTTGGTGTTACAGTTTTACTGATAAAAGGTCCAAAGCTTGAGTTATGGATTGTGTCTTGTAATGATATTTTTCTCTAAGTTTTCATGTTTCATTGAGTATTATTTCGTGGTTAGGTTTTGTATTTTTCCTGATGCTAGCTTTATCCCTAGCTTGTCTTTTTTTTTTTTCCATTTAGGTTCTTAATAAAACTTTGGTTTAACAAAAAAAAAATCAGGTTAAATAAAATGGTAAATAAATCAAAATTACAGATATAGCACTAGTATGTAATATGTTTATTATCTTCACCATTAAAACCTTCATTACAATAGCAGTTTCTTGTTATATTTTCTCATATATTTTATCCTTCATTCTCCTTATGGTATAATTCACTTGTTGACATGACTTTTTATTTTCAGATTTATATTAATTTTTATTCTCAAAGTAGTTGAATCATGAATGCCTTTCCCCCTTCAGGAGTATGTGAAGGGTAGGTGGATGACATGGAAAAATAATGAGAAATAATGCAAGATACAATACTTTTAAACCATGCATATTGATTAATTCATAGACCCATTTTTTACTTTTTTTTTTTTTTACCAATTCATATATTGATATATAAACATTTATTTTTCAGGCTTAACTTCATTATTTCATGTTTAGATTTTAGTTAACATTCAACACACTTTTATAAAACTTCTTGCTATTTGCTTGCTAATTTAAAACATTATTGGATCAGTAAAATGAATTTACGTATGGCAACTTTTTGAATTATATTAAATGTGTTGATGCAAGGATTGTCAAATTGTGCCTGCTATGAGATATTATTCGCTTTGGAGCAGTATACAAGTTGTCCTCACAGTTTTATCCTTTAAGACAAGGCACTTAAGAGGGGAAGGGTGGTCTTTGCTTTATAAGCCATAGTCCATTTACTTAGCTAATTGATGTGGGATTATTGTCTTGCCCAACATTAGCCCCCCAAGCAACGGTGTGGACTGTGTAGGTTGAGTAGGCAAGTTCGGTTGTAGATTGAGTGGTCAGGTTACCACTATGTAAATCATAGATCAAGTGGGCCAATTTGCCGTTGTGTAAGTCATAGATCAAGTGGGTATGTTTATATGCCAAGTTTCGGATAGTTTGAGTAGGCAAGTCACCATTATGCAGGTCAAGTCAGTGTGTTTATGTGGAAACTTGGTATTACCCGTTTATATGCCAGAATAAGATTTTGACTATAAACTTATAGCTTGTTGGTTCCTGTAGACGATGCCAATATTGATGCAAAGATTGTCAAATTATGCCCGACATGAAGTATTGTCCGCTTTGGAATAGTATACAAACTATCCTCAAGGTTTTATCTTTTGAGAAAAGGCACCTCAATAGGGAATGGTGGTCTTTACTTTAGAAGCCATAGTCCATATCCTTGGCTAATTGATGTGGGATTATTGTCTTACCCCAACACTAGCCCCCTAGGCAAATGCGTGAATTGTGTAGGTCAAGTCGGCAAGTTCGGTTATAGATTGAGTGGTCAAGTTTGCCACTGTCTAAGTCATAGATCGAGTAGGTAAGTTATCAATGTGTAAGCCGTAGATCGAGTGGGCAAGTTACCACTGTGTAAGTCGTAGATCGAGTGGGCAAGATACTATTGTGTAACTCATAGATCGAGTGGGCAAGATACCATTGTGTAAGTCGAGTAACTCAAAATTACTTATTTATATATTTGAATGAAATTTTGATTATGAGCCTGTGGCATCCTTGCATCAACAAAATATATGGCAGTTTTTTCATTTAGCCAAGAACAAATTAAACTCAAAAGAATTGTGATTAAGTTCTTAAAAAAACAAAGGAACATAAAAGAAATTACATGTGATTTTATGAAAAAAATCTAAGCTTAGCAAAAGGCTTCGTGTTTTGTTAACAATCATTCTTTCCCTAAAATCCTACCATTACTCAATCACATCGCTGAACCACAACAAAAATCTATGAAATGCTGGCAAAAGATTTAGGGTTTATTTAATAGGTTTTACTTCCCTTTTTAGGAAAATCTTTTACATATAATTAATTACTTTCACAATATTTAAAAAAATACCGCAATAATTATAAAAATCTTTTCATTTTTGCTTGTATAAGTATTTGCTAGAAATTTATACCTTGTTGAATTACTATAATTTTTTAACTTATTTTCTTTCAAATGTCTAGGAACAGTATGTGCATTACTTCAAAGCGAGCAATATCTTATTGCAGATGCAGTTCGACAATACTTGTACCATATTTCTAATTATATTTTGATCGATAGCTGTGATTTTGTTCTTTCGTCTTCTTTTTCCTTTTTTTTTATGGTCATTTGTTCTCTGTTCCAAAATAAGATTAAAAATTATCTTAAAAGAAATTTATGAACAAAGTCTAAAATATTGTAAAAAAACTAATTCATCTTTTACGATTAATCTTAGCTTGTTTTGAACCTATGAAATGGGCTTTATCTTTATCCTCATCAACTGATCCTACGCCATAAATGTCATTTTCCTATTCATTGGACAATTCATTTTTGAAACAACAGCCAAACTTTGGCCTCTAAATTCTCTCTACAATGTTCTTTATATATTTATATATATATATATATATATATATATGTGTGTGTGCGCGTGTGCGTGTGCATATATAATATATATTTTCCTATTCATTTCCTCCACTCGATTTTTCTGCTCGCTTAGCCACCTTCCTTGGATCTCTTCAGCTTGCTCCACCATCAGTTGCCACGGTATTTATATTTCAGGATCTACTCCAATTTTTTTATATCATTTGACAATATATTTTCTTCTTATTTGAAAAACTACCTATCGCTACGCCACAAACCCCGCTCTGCAACATGTTAAACAAGAAAGAGTTCCTTTTTATTATACAGATATTACATTAATTAATTATCAATTTTGAAAACTATTCTTGACCTATACACATTAGGCGAGCGACCACATATGGCTTAATTGGTATACATATCCATCTTTTGCTAGCTTATCCATGTCTGTATAATAATATTTACAATTTTACAAGTTACAATATTTCCAAACTTTTTTGCTCTTCCCTTCTTATTTTAAGCTCTTCTAAATATTGCCTGTAAATTAATCATCTCCCAACAAGTGAGACCGGCGTTTCCTCAAGCTGGATGGGCGTGATTAACAAAGACGTAACTCTGTTTCTAGATCTTTCATCTGGGGCTCCATGGCCATCTCCATATTGGTAGTGGCAATGGGCCTGGCGAGCAAGGTTAAATGCCATTTCTACGAAAACCTTATCAAAGGGAGAGCCTTCAAGTCCTCCTTTATTCATCTTCTTCCAGGCTTCATCTATTAGCTTGTTAATGTGTTTTCTAGCCAACTCCTCGGAGGTACCAGTTTCACGCATGTAAAATAGGATACCCGAAGTGTCACCTCTCTCTATCTCAGCCTGCATCAAAAGGATACAAAATGATGTTTCAAGAATTTGGATAGTGGTCACAATGCAAGATTATGATCAGTATTTTCATCGGTTTTGAATTTTTCAATGTCAATATTCATTGTAATTGATTATGACAATGTTTGCAATATTTGCAACCGTGATAAACATGACACAACCAAAAATGCAAATACAACCCGCAATCTAAATTCTAGGGCCAACTAAATCAGAGGAGACGGTTGTACTTGGAGCAGTCAAAACAAAAAAAGTATATTAGATGCAAGTACCTTGGCACTAACTATGTCATTGCACAATCGAAAGATAAGGGATGGCCAACGCAAGAGATTATGGTACTTTTCTAAGCACTCAAGCTCCTCCTTTGCTATGCTTTGACCCAGCAAAAAGTAGGCATTAACTAACAGAAGAGGCCCCGAGGATGACATCCAAGCATTTTCAAGATATTCATCAAATTGTGGTGTTTGCTTGTTGTAACACCATTTTGCTTCTTGTAAGAACGACTTCAATAAATCAGTCCACTGAAAGAAAAGTAAAACGTCAAAGCTTATTGCAAAAGAAGATTTAAAAATTTAAATAAAATTATGTCAACAGAAAATATGGTATACCGCTTTTGTCAAATATGGTAGAACAACTTCCTCTTGCTCCTTAAGAATGTCGTAAGCCATCTCATTGACGCTATTGTAAAGAGCTAAGAAGCATAACTTCATATAATCTGGAAGATCATTCACAATATTGACATCCCATCTGCAAATAGCGTTAAGAATTCGTAAGTACTAACTAAAAATTGTAGGTGGAGCTCGTTAATTCTCAGATCATTGATAGTAAGGACCTTTCAACGGCATCTGTAAACTGCTGCAATTCATTCACAGTCCCATAAGCATCGTAAACATCATCCAAGATGGTTATCAATTTTACAATTTTTGTCAGAGATTTTCTGCCGTTAGAAAATTGGGGCTCAGGCACCATCCCAAGAGCCCAGAAGAAGGATTCCATTAGTCTGTCTCTAGCGAAGCTCAGCTTCTTTGAGAGTCCCATAGCTCTCCACCATCTAGATCACACAATAGAAGCCAAATTAATTGCTAACAATCTAATAAGCCCTAGGTTAAATATTGTTTTGAAGCTAAATCAAAGAGTATAATCTTACCTTGACATTTCTCGCAGTTCTCTCTGGTGCTCAGATTGCACCCTGTTAAAATCCAATTTAGCCAGTTCTAGAACCACTTGGTTTACATCTTGTCTTCGACTGTATGATTCTATAGTCCAATGAGCTTCTAGCCTTTTCATTCTGCGGTTCAAGGGAAGCTCCAGAGCATGATTTACTTGTTCGGCTAGGCTTCTGCTTATGTTTACTTTGGGCACGTTATTGAGATGCATTCTTGTGAACTCCTTGGCTTCGTCCAGTAGATTTTCCTCTTCAAAGCCGTAGTATGATGCTTCATAAAGGCTTAGCATTCCCTTCACATCCTCGCTAAGGTCTGCCTTGAATGAGCCATTTTGATCTTTGAAACTACTAAATACATCTGTGTTTAAACACAATGTATCATTCAATCAAAATATCTATAAATTAAACTTGGAATGTTCGAAAGATTACCGAAAAGAACTTCAAAATGTGATCAGTGTTGCAACTTGGGCAATTTTCTGAAAAGACATGAAGTTAAGAGTGACCATGAAAATCATACAACTGGTCAGCGAAATATTTAAGCTATAGTATATTTATGCGAATTTAAACTAATAGTAAAGGCCAACTTGTGGTCTTGTTGTCATATATAATGATATTCTTGTCGGGCCAATTTCACATGACATTGATGAATTTAAAATATAATATATATATATATATATATACACACACACAATTTTATTGTTGACATAATTATTAGATAGAGTTATTAAACAAAGCTACGATGACGGTTATTAGGCATTTAGCTTAAGTGATTAACGTATAATCGTCGTACTTAAAATTTACTTTCTTTAAAAAAAATTTCGATTAGGATTTATAATATTTAGTTATGCTTGGTTTTTTTGAAACTATTGATTAATGCTGCTTTGTTTTTTTTCTATTTTTTAAAATTTAACTTAGTTTGATAGAATTTAGACTAAAATGTTAAGCTTCAAAAATCGATTTTGACAAAAAAAAAAAGCCAGCTTAAAAAACAGGATGGCCCTTGGACAAAAATTTTAAGCCCAAGCCTAGCATGCTCACATAAGATGTTTTAATTACAAAATTTATATTTTTATAATATAAATATATATATATATTATAATAATAGTTATAATTTTATTTTACTAGTTTTTTAATTTGTTAAAATATTTTTATAATGGAAGTTATACTACACATTTTTAAAAAAATATTAACAAAAAAGCTTTTTAAAAAATATATTTAATTATTAAAAATTAAAATTAAAAACATGTTGAAAAATGAAAAAGTAATATAGATTAGTCTAAATTGGTTTAGACTTTTTTTTTTTTTACAAATATAAAAAAGTTTGGACAAAAAATACTACCCATATTTTGGTTCGGGCTTGAGAAGCCTATTATATGTTCATACCTTGCATGCATCTGACTCAAACCCTGCCTAGCCAAACCAATGAACATGTCTGCTAAATAAATAGGTTTAGATTATATTTGGATTTTTCTGGATGAGTTTTCTAGGTATGAATTTTTTCAGTTCGGGTCAGATTAATGAATTCATATTTTTCTTAGCATAGGCTTTTCAAATTTGGAATTACTTAGATTCAGTTCATTTTAAGTTTTAAATCTCTTATGTTCAAGTTATTTTAAACTCGAATTATTGATAAATTTAAATTTTCTCAAGCTTAAATCTTTGATTTTTTTTAATAAAATCAAATTTAACTAGCTCAGAGCTTGGGTTCATTTTGTCCACTCCTATTCTCCCAAGATGTTCCTTTAGCCTTTCCTTTCCCTTTGTTTGGAGGTTTAATGGGGGTTCATGTCCATTATTTCAGGTGCTCTTGCAGTCTCGTGTACCTATGTCCGACTGCCTGTAAAGTACCTGTTTCTGCGAATTGAAAATCAATCTCTTAAACCTATAAGAAGTTGGTTCTGTCAGCTTGCAATTCATATATTTTCCACAACTCCAGATGAAAAAAAAAAAAAAAAAAGGTAAATCTGAAAATTTTGTATTATATTGCCTAAACCCACCGAAGACCAGTCAAATGCTTGGCTATACCTTGAGAGACCTTATAACCATGCTGTCTTAGGAGCCTGAAGCTGAGAGCAGTGGCATGCAAGCTCTTATTAGTTTCGTCTTTCAGTGATGCTATTCTATCAAGGGCTCTCCTTATTTCACCTGCGAACCGATACCCCAATCCTAGTCGTTGAACGTCATCGATCAGTTCAAGAATCTCCAGTGATTGTGCTTCATTGTTAATCATGCTTCTCACCCTGTCCTCCAGTTGCTTTGCTCTATCTTCATGAACCTCAACCTGCAAAGATATTACAAAGAGATGAAGCTTGAGCAAAACCTACGAAGGACGGACACCCGGAACCACTCTTACCAGTTTTGTATTGGTGCCGACACAGACATGCTGTCAACATGCCGGAAGACGTATCAAACACGTTAGGAGACGTGAAAAAAAAATAAAAAATCAAATTGGACACATCAAAGGACTTTGGACACGGGAAAAGAAAACATACTTGTGAATATTGATAACTGCAAAAAAAAAAATTGTGAAAGGTGAAGTAGCGGCCGAAGAAGAAGAAAGTTCGCGTAGAAAAAAATAAAATAAAACATTAAGTTTTTTAATTATAATTTAGGCTCGGACCATAACTAATAATAAACCCATAGAACTAATAAGTAATTCATGTCATATTTTAATTATTCGTTATACAAAATTAAAAATATTATTTTTGAGCTTATAATAAATAAATAATTATATGAACTTCAATTTTAAAATATTAAATTAATTTTTTATGAAATAAAATTATTTAAAATCTACAATAATAATAAAATTTTAATTTGATTGCTTAAAATATTTTAATAAAAAAGAATTTTGATAAAAGAATAAAATAAAGTTCATTTATATATGAAATTGAATTAACTAAAATATACTTAATACATTTTAATTTTCATATTTTTATCATATTTTGTCCTAATCTTTAAAGACTATCGTGTCGTCGTATCAATATCGTGTCGTACCCATATATTCCTGCTTCACAGAGCAAAACTAATGTGATAAATGGCTAAAACAAAGCATAAGAAATGCAGCTACCTGCTGATCACTAACCAAGGACTACAAATAGTCGTAATTCCACATGTTGGCTTGGTAACTGGTAGATCTCCTGTTTTCTTCAGCTTTTAACTGGGAAGTTTGAGTGCTGACAGAGCACTGGATCTTCAACTTCTTCTCAGGTCTATTAAGTACTGTTGGTGTGGAATGTCTGGGAAGTTTACGGGTCAAGAAGACAGAAGGGGCCAACTGCAAGAGGTCAGTTGCCAATGCCATTACTGCAAATTAGAAAACACTAAACGTTAATTATGTTCCAATTTCTTGAGGTTTCTCTTTGGTTTTTCTGAGAAATAAGGTTTCTAGTTGGAGCCTATTTATAGACAGAACCTGAAGAACTTAAAGAACATAGATATTAGCATGTTAACGTCAGAGCAATTTTCACCAGTAAAATTCTAGATATCAACATATCATGGGGATTTCCATCCTATTAAGAAAAAGTACTAGTCGCGTAGGGATTTGAATTATTGATCGAAGGTGGTATAACATTTATTATGAATGTAATAAATTATCGTGATCATTATAGTTAAAGTTATGGTGAAAATTTTTTTATTTTGTACATTATATTATAAAATATAGTATTTATAATTACAAAAATATTTTTAATGATTTTGAAAATAATTGATGACATTTTATAATTTTTTATTTAAATTAAAAAAAATTTGCAAGTTATAAATTATATTTATATAGACATATAATTAATGATTATAAATTTAATTATTATATATCGTTAATTATTCACACTTCAATAATAATAAATATCGATAATGAAAATGATCAAAATCATTAATAACAGCGATCTTAGATTATAAAAACGTGTTGTAAGGACAATTTATATTTTTTTTTTATCTCATTGCATGTCTCTGACTTCATGTTTATGATGTCATTTAGGAACCACAACTTTTATGGATTGCTATAAGCCACAAACAAGTATCCACGTATACGATATTATATTGATGTATACACCTTTAAAACTACGTATGATCTTCCTAAGACACAAGACGAACAACGGTGACCAGATGATTGGAAGCTTCCACCGGCCATCGACATTTACAGCGGACTTCAACGATACGCAGTCCTCGTCCCTCTCATGCCAAAAAAAGAAAAATTACTCTAATATACATTTACAGCCAAAAAATAAGAGTAAAATTATTACTAATTGCCAAAGAATCATTGGCCTATGCCAATCAATTTCATCGGCCTGAAAAGTAAGGGTGCTATATTTTTATTACCATGAAAAAAAAAGGGGAAATTATTTCATTATTTGATATATCTACCAAAGAATCATTTGACACTGTATTCATAACCACAAATAAACAAGAAAAACACGATGCATGAAAAATGTTAAGATCGCACAATGTAAGGAGAACACGTGTAACAAAGATATCATTTTAATCTGAGCATGGATGGCTATTGTGGAAAGATCGGGAAAGCAAGTTTCTGGTGGCCAAGGCTTCTATGGTTGTGTTTGAAGATTCTCTCAAATCATCGACGTTAGGATGTCACATAAAAGACCTGAAATCACCAAGAAGTGGTCTAAAGAATATCTCTAACTTGTTGCTATGAACTTGTGATTGTGAATGCAATCGATTGATATCAGATACCACACTCTGGTAGAAACTAGAACAATCCAGATTTTACGGTTTTGTAAATAACCAAAGCATAATGAGCAACTAATTCACCATTGGGTGACGATTTACGTGCATGGCAGTAACAACACAAATTTTCGCTTTGCACTTTGTTAACCACTCAACATGTCTGTTTATACTATAATTTGAATTTAACTTTTTGGTGGCCATAGTATATATTGTAAACGAGATTTGGCATTTGAAACATTGGTTGTAGACGTAATATATGTTTTCTTATTATTATTTTGCTAATTGCGTAAATATAAACATTATTGAATAAGTTAAAATTTTAAATATGAATATAATACATTTATTAAAATATGTCATGCTAATCATATTAATTGTGTTTTAAACATGTGTCATGTTATCATATTGTTTTCATGTTTATTAAATTTGTTATAGGATCTTGCATTGTTCTAAAATACCGAATCTAATAGGTTACTTTTTTTCTTTATCTACCCTTAATTCCTTAACCCCAATTCAATTAACTCACTTATATTATCTTATCAAATAAAGCACTGTTTATTTAAAAATTCAGTAATAATCTTAGACTAAAAATTTACATATTTGTAGTATGTTAGTATATTTTGTTGTATTCTAATAGTTTTCGAGGTATTTTATATTTTTTGGATACGTTAATAATTCGTATTATATAAATTTTAAAATATTTGTAACGTATTTAATTATTAATAAAAAATTAATTTTAAATTAAGTTTTATTAAATAATAATTACATGTTTAAATTTTTATTTAGAATTGAGTTCAAATTTTAAATTGATCCATGAGTTAATATGCAGATCAGTCACTTTATACATCATTTAAAAATAAATAGAATAAAATAATTAATAATTTTATATTTATTTTTAAATTTTTTTCCCCAAGCATGTTGCGTACAAATCCTAAATTGATTTGTGAGTTAACGTATGGATCAATTACTTTAAATAAATTATTTAAAATTAAATTTATGTAATTAATATAAGAATTTATCCTAAATGGGTTGAATATAGATTCTAAATTGATTTTGTAAATTAACGTGTAAATTGATACCTTTAAATATATAATTTAAAAATAAAATAAAGATAATTAATAAAATAGATTTTTTTTAATTTTTTTACCAAGATGTCAATATGGACCTGCAAGTCAACTTGTGGATCAATTCTTTTACATACATTATTTAAAAATTAAATAAAAATAATCAATTAATAAAATCATTTTTAACCTTTTTTTCGTGCTTGTCAAATATGTATCTTAAATTAACTTGCATGTCACGTATAAAATAACTTATTTAAATATATCATTTAAAACTAAATAAAAATTAAAATAATTAAATCTAAAAAACTGAAAATAATTAATGAAAGAAGTTTTTTTTGTTTTTTAAGTGGATAGAATACGAATTTTAAATCAATTCATGAATTACCATACGGATTAACTTCTTTATATATATCATTTAAAAAAAACTTAAATCTAAAAAAATAAAAAATAATTAATAAAATAAATTTCTTTTTATTTTTCCCCGAACAAGTCAAGTACAATTTTAGATCTACTTGTGACCTACTTTGCAAATCAACCTTAAAAATATATAATTTAAAAATAAATTTAAAAATTTAAAAATTTAAAAAAATTTTCGAATAGATTGGATACAAATATTAAACTAATTTATGAATTTACAGATCAATTTTTTTAAAATAACAAAAAAAATTTAAAACAAAAAATAAACTAAAATCTGTAACGTAGCGAGAAAACCCACCTTCTAAAGTAAGATCAAAGATTATTAATTAATGTGGCACGACATAATTTTATAAAATCATGTGATTAATTTTTAATTAGAAAACAAATTTTTTGAAACGTAAAAAGAGGGTTGGCCAAAAATAACAAAAGGCATTGATAGCGAAATAGGGAGTCGTTGGAAATGGAAGATGATAAAAATATATCAAAAAAAAAAAAAAAGAAGAAAATTCCTGCACATTCATTCCTTTGGTTAATATGCCGAAGGCTAGCAGGAGTTGGGCTCCACAAGACCTCCACAATCTTAAAATAAATAAATAAATAACCTTTAGTTTTAACCGAATTATTTATTTATTTTTTTTTTTTTGAAAAAATATAAAATTGCGCCGCTTGCTAGTTTAAGATTATAACTTATTAGGCAATTCCAGATTCCTGCTGGCCATCAAGCACTACAACTAAATTAACATTGCAGGAGCAACCAATCAATAATGCGCGACAGACGCACCATTTCCGCTCTCGGAATAGGCAATCTGATAATGCAACGTGGCTTTATGGGTTGTACTAACCAATTTCTGCACCAACTACCCGGATTTGGACTTTGAGACAGTCGAGAAATGTAGTGTCTTTAAGTGTCGTGTTGTAATTAGGTAAATTAAAAATAAAATATAAAAATCATATCAAAATTGGGTAAATGGATAATACCGTCCCTTAATCATATTATAAAATAATAAAATAATAAAATAAATTAAAAAATATAAAAATTATAATAAATAATATTATATTAAAAATAATATATATATATGTTAGGCTTATACTAATAACTATACTTATCCACCAACTGAGCAATATACTCAGCATGACACAATCAAGCCTAGATTTTAGATTTTAAATTTCACATAGATTTGACTCAAAACAATAGTTTTTTAAATAAAATAATATATTTTTATTTAAATTTAATTATAAAATATATAAATAGTAATATAAAAACTTTTTAATATTACGAACACTGATTCATACTTTAATGGGCAAGCCAAACCAATTTGACCTCGAGTTTAAAATTCAAAAATTTTTTAGGCCGTGACTGGGCCTATAGAACTGAATTAAATTTTTTTCTAGCTGAGCCGGGCGAAATTCGGGCTTGAACTTAAAATTTAAAATTATGTAAAAGTGATTACATTTAACATAAAATAAAAATAATATAAAATATATTCAAACACGAATCAAGAACTGAACTTAAATTTCAACAGTAATTGACTCAAACCTAAAAAAGATCAAACCCAAAATAACATTATTTGAATCCACTCAAACCCACGTGCTTGACCCTTTAGTATAAAATAGATTATATAATTTTTTTTTCTTTTAATTCTAATAGGTTAAGAAAAAAAATGTACTTAACAACTTTTACTTCTATTAATTTCTTATAAAAAATTAAACATATATTTTAATTATCAGTCAAAGTTAAAATTTAAAACGCCTTTTGCTTATAATACCCGGCACAAGTTTGCGCACGGTGCAAGGAGTGGGCACAAATAGGGCAGACGAATTCTATTTTTGATTTTTTGTTAATACGGTGATGTATATGATTTAATTGTATAAAAATTAAATGTTATATTAATGTTTATAATAAATTTTACCTTAATTATTAATTTTATTTTTTCTTTAATTTAAAAAAAAAACATCAAATTACTTAAGTTTTTAGTACACAAAACTAATTTATATTAGACAATATATCACAAAGGCCTTCTAGATACTCCCACCGTGAATTCTCTTTCCCTTATTCTTTATTTAATTTTATAATTCATATGTCATTATTCTATTATTATTTTCCTACAAATAATTATAGAATTTTAATTTTGGAAAAATTTAGATTCAATGCAATTCACCTTTCTTGGATTGCTTAACTACACTTATGTTAACATTGTATTGTTTAATACTATGAACATTAATATTCGTCAAGTTTTATAATCAAATAATTTTTTATAAAATAAAAAATGCTTCAATTTCACTTATAAAATACTCCAAAATAAAAATTATATAGTTCATAAATAAATATTTCAACATATTTATTTTTTAAATTAATTTGTTTCATTATTAAAGATATATAATTATTTTAAACTAAAATAAATTAAGTTATGAGAAAATTAAATATTTTTAAACATAAAAATTTGCCCCAACGTGAGAAAAAAGAATATATATATATATATATACTTATTTTTTTAATTTTATGTTTCAATGTGGACTTAAATTTCTGGTCCAAAAGAAAACTAAATAGTTAATTAATTAAATAAAGAATGAAAGAAAGAAAGAAAATCCCGCGTCTTTCCTAGGCAAATTGCTGGGAGTGTGTAGTACCATTGAAAGTCAAAAGCAGCTCGGAGTAGTTTTGGAGTAAATATAATTACATTGGTCAATGGATTTTGTTTCTTTTTTGTTGTATATTTTTAATATTTTGACTTCGTCGTTAGGGTTAGGTTTCTTCTCTGGCAGCATTTAATGGCAACGTTTTTCTGTTCTTGAGTTATGGTGTTTTTTTTTTTTATTTTATTGTTCCAACATTTTTCGATTTTAATATAATTAATTGATGGATGAAAATTATTTTTGATAAAAATATTTTTTATTGATTATTTAAAAATTTTGAAAACATTTTAGTTATCAATTAATTAAGTTTAATAATTTTAAAATAATTGAATTAATAGAATAAAACACCTTTCTGACTATGTTCAATCTTGATAGCCATCCACTCTGCCTCACCGAATACATTAAAGGTAATTGTTTTAGAAAATACTAAACTTTAATACATTCATCGTGTGGCTGAAAATAGTGTTGTTCACTTGTCTTTTAAATGAAATAATGTATTAGAAAGTACATTTTTTAAGTAGATTGATTAGTTTGGTGAAAAAAATGCAAATACTTCTAATTTTTATACTTGTTTAAAATAATTTTATATACTTTTTAAATAATTTTTAAATTAAATTAATATCATTTAACTCATAATACAAATTCAACTAAAAATATAATAGTGTAGCTTGTTGCGGTCATTGTGGCTTTTGATTTACTTTTATACCGAAGTAGTTCTATGGGGTTACTATTTGCTACTTTCCCAACCATAATACAACCATGTGCATTCAGCAGTACATGCACTATAGAGTTATCGATCAAATTGGACCTAGATAATAATAAAAAAATTGTTTAAGATTTGGCCTGGCTCAATTGGTGTATTTAAAAGTCTCTTTTAATGATTAAAATATATTAAAATATTTAAAAAAATTTATATTAGTAGCAATATTTTTATTATTAATCTTATATAATTTTTTTAGTTAAAATAGTAATTTGAATTTATTGAAATCTAAATTTTTATTTTAAATTAAACTTAATTTAGATAGTGAATAATTTGATCCATAGACAAATTTAATCAACAGATGCGGAACAGAGATTTTGAGTATGTTGATAATTGAGGAAGAAATCTATAGAGATTTTGCTGGTGATCATTCATTCTTGAAAGTATCTCATATCAAAGGCATTATATGATTTGGAAAGAAACAGCATTCATTCTTGACAGTATCTCCTATTAAAGGCATTACACGATTTGGAAAGAAACAGAAATTGAGCTCGAGGCTTATTGGTCCTTTTTAAATTCTAGAAAGGGTGGGTGAAATTGCATGCTGGTTAGCCTTGCCTCCTAAACTTTTTGGGCTAATAATTTATCTCATGCTTTCATGTTATGGAAGTATAAACTCGATTCCGCTTACGTAATTGAATATGAGCCTATCGAAATCAAAGATGATTTGAGTTATTCTAAGAGACCAATAAAAATTTTGGATCAAAAGAAAATGTATCGTTGGCTAAGGTAATTTCGTTTGTGAAAGTATTGTGGCAAAATCATTCAATTGAAGAGGCTACTTGGGAACTTGAAAGTGAAATAAGAGAAAAATACCCATATTTATTCCACTATTGCAGAGATTAAATTTGGAGGACCAAATTTCTTAAGGTGAGGAATGTTATAACCCAAAATAATAGCAACTTGTATCTCATAGAAGCTGAAGTGCTTAGTTGTAAGATTTAAAACCTAAGAGATCTAGCTTTCAATTAGCATAATCAAGTTTAACAGTCTAATGTTAATTTAGATTTAAAACCTCATGATTTGGTGTTCTTTTGCAAAGCTGTTAGATTATAATTTTGGATACCTTATGGCCAGGTATCTTTTCTAAAATCCATCTGAATATCTAAGCAAGCACCTAAAGAGTTGTTAAATACCCTAAAACGAGCTTAATTTGCCAGAACAAGAATGCAAAATTTCCTCCCTTCTTTTAAAAAACCCAACAAATTTATTTTGGTATTTTATTTATTTTTTGGAGTTGATTTTGAAACCTTAGAGTTAAAAGCTAAGTTTTGGAGGCTTGAAGGTTTTTTTTTTTTTTGACCAAATATCTTTTTATTTTTTGTTTGCTTCAAAAGCACCAACATCGTTGGCACTAGACCTGCTCAAGGGCCGGGCTACCCGTCCAAGCCTGAAGGTTCATACGAAATTTGAGAGGGTTTGGACAAACACAATAAGCCCGAAAAATGGGCTTGGACAAAAAAAAATAGGCCTGATTAAAAAATGGGTCCAACTTTGGGCTCAACATTTAAAGCTCGAGCCCAGCCCGGGCCAGCTCGTTTTACTATTATACTATATATTTATTTTATATTTTATGTATTATGTAATTTTTGTTATATAAACAATACATATATATAATATTATAATGTAAACTTTAAAAGCTAAGTTAAATTATTTATAAACTTAATAAAAAAAATTATTAAATTAATAAAAATTAAATTTTAAAAAAATAAATAATAAAAAAAATATAATATGGGCGGGTCTAAATGGGCTTTGATAATCTATTTACAAATATAGACGGCCTTGGGCAAAATTCAATGCTCATATTTCGGGCCAAGGCCAAGCTTGAGCAAACATATCTAATGTTAATACCATGCTCAAACCTGATTCGAATTCAGCCCGGCTCGACCCACGAGCAGATCTAGTTGGCACTAACAAGGCACCAAGCTTATTGGCGCCTTCAATTGGATGGTGCGCAACACCCTTCCTTCTTGTTTTTTACTTACTCTTTCGTAATCTTATCCGGTTCTCACTTATTCTTTCTTTTTTTTATTTGATAAATTATTAAAAATATAAAATTATCCAATAGAAATTAAAATTTTTAATTATATCCATTTATTTTTACTGAATAATAAATTATTAAAAGTAATTAACGTGTCGATATTTATTGAAGTATAACATCTTAAATATGATTTTTATTTTAAACTCAAAATTGTATTTTTTACCCGGAAAATACAAATTTGCTTTAAAATTCATATTAAAGTGATCTAATAAATAAGATTTTAACATGTAAAATTATACGAATATAACAAAAATTTAAATTTTTTATCTGGTAAATATAAATTTGTTTTAAAAGACTTATTTATAATATTTAATGAATTCGTATTCAAAAATCTAATAAACATGATTTTAACACATACACCAAAAATTCATATTGTTTTATCAGGTAAATACGAATTTGTTTTAAAAGTCATATTTTTAATACTTAACAATAATCTGATACACATGATTTTAACATATAAAATTATACAACTTAGAATTTTAATACTAATTCATTAATTATTAAATTATGATTTTTAAAATAATTCCTATTTACCAAATAAAAAATACGAATATGTGTTGTATTTTTATAATTTTGTGTGCTAAAATTATGTTTAAGATATTATATTTAAATAAATTTTGATATGTTAATTATTTTTTATAATTTATTATTTAGTAAAAATAAATAGATATAATTAAAAATTTTCAATATTTACCAGATATTTTTATATTTTTTATAATAAAGCATGTGTACCAGATAAAAAAAAATATGAAAGAATGAGTCGAGAACCCAATAGAAATTCGAAAGAATAAGTAAAAACCAAGAAGGAAAAGTGCTAGGCACCATCGCAGGCGCCAATGAATTTGGTGCCTCTAACATGGACAGAAAGAAAATAAAAATTATCAAGCGAGCAAAATAACAGTTTTTGATGAAGAGTTTCAAAATAATACTATTTCAATAATTAGTTTAATAAACAATATTTCTTTGGTCAAAAAGCCCTTTTGTACTTGTTTTTGAGTGTAAGTAGCTAATTATAATTAATTCCTTTAAGTTTTGTTGATTTTAATTTTTGTTCTTAGTTTGAGCCTGCTATTCTTAGTTGTTTACTTTCTTTAGTTTGATATTTTGTTTCTGTACTTTATAAACCATAATTTATTGTATTTAAGGTCTATTTGTGTACATTTGGTTCCAGCTTTTCCTGATTAGGTTAACCTATCTATTAAACACAAATATGTTTTGGAGCCTTTAGACTCTTGAAGCATTACTCTTGTCAATTTCTGTTCGTTTAGAATGCTAGGATTGTTTAGAATGGTATATGAACATCATTTGAAACTCCTATTATGTTAACTAAATGTTTAAGCTTTCATGTTCTATATAATCTATTTTATTGAATGCAAATGTTTTTGAATGAAATCAAGACCAAGCTCTTAAATTTTGAAATGCTATGAACTAATTGAGCTACAATCACTCATATTAAGAAAGTTATGATTTTAACTTCTTTCGTATATTAGTGAAGCCTATATTTGATGTGCCTATTTGGTTTTGATCAATAGGAGTTTGACTTGCACAATTTATCATCAAGAGTTTAGACTAATCTAGTATGAAGAATTGCATATGGATCCCTAGCCAATAGGTAGTGCCTTTTATTGTAGTTTAACTAGTTTAGACAAATACATGTGAATTTAAAGTTTATCGAATTGTGTTGAAGAGAAATTGAATATGAGCTTTTTATGATATTTGGACTCGTTGAATTACTAAATGAAGTATTTGCACTTGGTTTGAATAAGTTTTAATTATCTATTATGTTTTATGAATATGAATTACAAGTTTTGAATTTGATTGTGTTATCCAAGTGAACATTTGAATGCTGAATAATTGAATAATTTAGAGCTCTTTAGGCATTCCAACATTAGGATGTCGGAAATACCCTAAATATGATTTCATTCCTTTGTTATTTAGGTATTATTTCCTTAATTATGGTTAGATTACTTGCTAGTTGTTAGATTTTGTAGTTCATTAAATTGTTCATCCTTTTTTAAATTAAGGCTCGAAGTGGTAGTGCTCTCTACGAAGATTTTTGTGAAAGTATTTTATAAGGAAAGAGAAGAAAACAATTAATTTCTTCTAGGTGGAAATAATTTGACCTAAAGTTGATGCAATTATTTTGAAGTGTTTCTACTTAGAATGTTTCTAATAAAAATAAATTAAAAATTTTAAAAAATAATATCATTAGGATGATTTTAAGAAGTCAATTTTAAATACCCAATAAAAATATGTCATGTTATATATTTTTAAAGTATTTTAATTAATATCATATACTTTATTTTACTAGATCAATTTTTCATAACATTTTAATTCTAATAATTGAAAATATTTGTGTTAATTAATTAAATAAAAGATTAAGCATTTTTTTGTACTTAGAAAATTACTTTTGTCTCTTTTTATGGTTTGGGATTAGGGTTTAGCATTAATGTATAGAGTTTAAGATTTGGGTTTTAAATATAAAGTTTATCATTTCGGATTTTGAGTTCGATTTTAAAATTTAGATTTTAAAATTTAAAATTTAGTATTTAGAGTTTATAATTTAAGGTTTTAGATTCTGGTTTTAAATTTAAGCTTAGCATTCTAATTGAATGCTAATTAGTATTAAAAAATTAAAGAGAGTTAATTTATTGATCATGAATATATAATATTATTTATGACACTTTAAAAAAATATAAAATATTATATTTTTATTGAATGTTAAAAAAATAATTTTTTAGGATCATCTTAATACAAACTAAACTCTTATTGATGATAGGATCAATTATTTTTAAATTTTACTTGAACCAATACGTAATAAAATAATTTAAAAATATTTATATTTTTTGATTTAATGCATTTTGAGCTAATCTAATGAGAATTGATATGATACAAACTAATGAATCAAAATGGAAGGCCGCGGAACGAGGTTGGGGAAATGCTAATCTATCTAATCTTAATCATCAAAAATTGAAATGACACTACTACTAACTGGTGAATCCTAGCTGGGCCGCAGAGACGATAACCTCGGGAGTCTCAAACCTAAAAGTTCCCTCAAGTCTGAACTCTGAAGTAACGTTAAACAAATCTCTCTAGAAAGGAAAAACTTGAGGCCACTTAAAATGCTTCGGTGGTGAGAAAATTCTAGCGATGAGTTGATTACAGTTACGGTGGCCTTGAGGAAATCCAGTTGTAGAGAAAAGATAAGAGGGCAATTTTCTCTCCATCTTGACGGCAGTCAAAAGGTGAAGCAATAAGCTAGTTGTTTAGAGAATCCAGTTGTAGTTTGGTGTCGTATTTTAAAATATAGACACATCGGTGACGTGTGTATTTTTAATAGTCAGTTCACTCCCACTTTAACTTATCTAGAAAAAATTGACTTTTTTATGTAAATAATATATATTTTTATTTACGAAAATAGATTAAAATTAAATTATTTATTAAAATAAGTTAATTTTTTAATTTAATTGAAAAATCCTCATTTGAAATGGAATTGAAAAATTATCAAATCAGATAGTGATTTCTCAACTTATTTTGAGAAATCATCAAATCAAGTGACGATTTCTCAATTAAATTGAAACCAATTGCAATTCTGATAAAACCAATTACAATTTCAGTGACCGGAGGTTAAAATAACTGAGAAATCGTCATACAGTTGAGAAATCACCATGTGATATGGCGATTTCCCACAGACAATCGATTTTTTTTCAATTTTTGGTTTTTTTTGTCTTTTTATTTTTTTTGTCTTTTTTCTTTTTTTTTGTTTTATTTTTCAATTACAAGGGTCACTCGTGAACCTTATAATTTAGATGGACGAGGGATATGACTTCTGTCATATCCCTCAAGATCACGGGTATTTTACCCGTGACTTTTATATAATTGAGGGACGGAGAGAGCCCTCTATAAAAGGAGCTCTCTCCTTCCTCTTACAATTCGTAAGAAAAAAAAGAGCTCATTTCTCTTACGAATCGTAAGAAAAAATTTGAGAAGAATATAATCAAGTTAAGGTGTTGTTGAAAGTTAAGTAATCGAGTTACAACTTTTTTACAGGT
>JBBYHM010295883.1:6612-27301 GCA_038381775.1 Adansonia rubrostipa | reverse complement strand
CCTAAACTACGCTAAACTAATTGGTCAAAGTATGTTTTGCATGAAATTGCATGTCCAAGACCAAGAGTAGTTATCATTATCTCGGATCACTACGGTGCTACCCTTTCAGCAAGGCCACTTTTACTTTTAGCATACAGATAAAAGTAAAGCCCGGATGGTCGGTAATTAGAGTAAATTTGGAATTTTTACTACTTTAACGTCGACTTATATTGGGATAGCCCCGTGATTTCATCAACTCTTTGTGGCTAAATATGTAATTGAACATTCCCTCACACAGATGACCAAATCATCTCTTCTTTTTTTTTTATTATTATTTAATCTCACTTCTTTAATTTTACTTTGTAGAAACCATTGTTTTCCCTCGCTTTCTCTTCGATAATTTTCTCGGAAAAAAAAGGAAAAAAAAAAGAAAGAAAAAGAATCATAGTAACCTAACACTCGGAATTTCTCTTTGAAATTACGGAAGAGCTTCCCACGAAATTTAATGGAGATTTGCTCTAGATATTTAGTGTCCACTTTCACTTTGCTATGTGTTTTCGCCATCCTCGTAGCTTTCTTAATGTCTACTCACTTCAACTCCTTCATCAGCTTCTCTTTCCCCAGTCCTGAATCATCACAACCGAATATTGAGATGCAGAGGTTACTCGTTTCTACTCATGATGATCAAATCATGGCCGCTGGTTCCATCGGATCAACTGATGATCATGATCATCAGCACCTCAACCCACTTAGAAACACCACCGTTCTAGTAAAAGTAAAAACTCTCTATCTCTCTCTCTCTCTCTCTCTCTCTCCCTGTAACAGATTGAGGAATTAGACCATTATGTAATACTGTGAATCTTTAGAAATACATGCCGGAAATCAACATCTTCGAAAAGATATTTAGGTCGTATTTTTTTCTTGGCTATTTTCCTTCTTCTTATTTTTCATTTAATTAGTGTTTGTATTTTCTTTTCTTTTTCCCATAAACATAATTGTTCACGAAATGTGATTAGTTTTATATTATTGGTTTTGTTACAGAGAGTAACGAAGAAACTAAGCAGAGAACAAGTGTTAGAACAAGGACTAGCTAGAGCTCGAGCTTCGATTCGCTCGGCGGCTATATCTCGAATCTTCTCGACGGCCACTTTCAAGAACGACAATGACGTTCCTGTTGGAGATGTCTATCGTAATCCAAGCTCTTTTTATCAGTAAGAATTAACTACGCTAACTTCTTCGTTTCTTTAAGTACATAAAAATAGAAATTAAAAAGAAAAAAACAAATTGATTAATCAGTACTGCTGGACTGATAATTTAAACTTGTTACTAAAACGGATTTCGGAACTGCTCGGCTATCTTTATTTTTGTGTAATGAAAAGCGAGTTTGGAGACTCAAGAACTTGTTTTCTTCTGACTGAAGCTAAGAAGGAATATGATAATGAAAGGAATTGCGCAGTGCGCACGGGCCATATCGCACTCATTTCCCCTTCAAAGTTCACACTTGACACTGTATTATCATAGCTTGCTAATGAAAAAGCGACGCTTCTATTCTTATTGCGTTACCCGGAAAGATTGTTTTAGGAACTGTCGACACTCTCTTTTTTTTTTTTTTCGAAACCAGGGGGCACTTTTGTTCTAGAAAGACCAAAATGGTGCTTGCCCATTTGAAAAGATGGGGTCCAAGACTCCGAGTCAGTCTTGGTCGACATTCATACATGTATGGTGGAGGTGGGTAATAATGAGGGAGCAATGACTTCGAGCTGGGTTTAGAGATGTGGTGGGCTTGACTTGATCTTTTGAGAGTTGAGACAGTGGTCCAAGAAATAATAAAATTCCATTTGCTTGCAGAAAATGATTACTTCTCCTGTTGTTATTGGTAGTTTAAGTTGGTGCGAAGATGACTTGACTGGAGAAGAAGCCTCAAAATTTCTTTAATCAAATTATATTATGGCTGAAGTAATTGAATGATTGATCAGAGTTTAAATAAAAATCTTAGGTTATCTTGAGTTTCACCGCAAAAAAGTTAAAAAAAAAAAAATCTCCCTTACACATCATATATGCTCATTAAGATGGAGATCTCAAACTACTGTCATTTCATTATGCAAGTCGATGTCATTAAGCAACAACTCAATGATGATACTGATGGTATTTAAACACTCTTCTAATATGTAAGGATGCAATTAGTCCTAGTAATTTATATATTCGAATCATATTTATATCATTTTTGTATTATTATTATATTTAAAGTATTATATATTTATATAAGTTTTGACACTTTGATAATTAGTGTTATAATTTAACATATTCATGTTTTCATATCTTATTTATTATTTTTAGTTATTTTTTTATATCATATTCGTATTTTGTTCAAAATTACATAGGCTTAGGTACTATCATCAATTGTTAATTATGGGCAAAGGGTGCATAAATCACTTGGGTTTTAAAATACGGTTGACAACAAATTATTTATGTTCAATATATAATTACAGGAGCTATGTGGAGATGGAGAGGAGATTTAAGGTCTACGTGTACAGAGAAGGAGAGCTGCCAATAGTGCACGATGGGCCATGCAAGGAAATATACACGATAGAAGGGAGGTTCATACACGAGATGGAGCACGGGGCTAAGAGGTTTAGGACAAATGATCCTCAACGTGCTCACGTTTACTTCTTGCCTTTCAGTGTGACCTGGATGGTCAGGTACATTTACACGCCTCTCAGTTTCAACATTACTCCTCTTAAGCAATTTGTTTCTGATTATGTGAAAGTGGTATCCACCAAGTACCCATTTTGGAATCGAACTCATGGTGCTGATCACTTCATGCTTGCCTGTCATGATTGGGTGAGTTTCTCTATTTTTGTTCCTTTTTTTTTTTTTTTTTCTACTCTCCATCTTGGATCAACCTCGCCTTGGCTTTGCCTTATAAAACTCTGAATTCTTAAGAGTAATTATCAGCATTTATATGACTACTCAAAACATATAGACAAACTTGCTAATTTACGTTACGGTGGAACCCCTTTTTCGTCATAAATATGCATGTTCTTGGCTATAATATGAACTTTTATGCAGGGTCCCCATGCATCACACGGCAACTCACTCCTCTACAGCAATTCCATTCGGGTCTTGTGCAATGCCAACACTTCCGAAGGCTTCAATCCGCGAAAAGACGTAAGCCTCCCCGAAATCAATCTCCATGGTGGCTACTTATCCCCCATAGTCCTCCACCCACCACCGCCCAACGCTTCTCGATCCTATCTCTCTTTCTTTGCTGGTGGACTTCATGGCCCAATCCGGGCAAACTTGCTCCAACACTGGAAGGGCCGGGACAATGACATGCAGGTTTTTGAATACCTCCCAAAAGACAAGGAGAAAGACTATTACTGTTACATGGCCCAATCTAAATTTTGTTTATGTCCAAGTGGATACGAAGTTGCCAGCCCGAGAATAGTTGAGGCCATACTCTCTGAATGTGTGCCGGTGATTTTGTCGGAGCACTATGTCCTGCCATTCAATGACGTGTTGCGGTGGGAGGCTTTCTCAGTACAGGTGGAAACAACAGAGATTCCCAGATTGAAAGAGATTTTATTCGCAATTCCAGAAGAGAAATATCGGAAACTTCAAGAGGGTGTGAGAGTTGTGCGAAGGCATTTTATGTTGAACCAGCCATCTAAGAGATTTGATATGTTCCATATGATATTACACTCGATATGGCTTAGGAGAATTAATGCAAGACTCCCATAGAGATCATATATTTGATGTCACGTAAGACCAATTCAGTTATTATAAATTTACCTAGAAGTTAAAATACAATTGTAAAATAAATTTAAGGATATTTATTAACATTCATTCTTAAAAGAAATTAAAATCGATTCTAGAAATTAGTAAAATACATGGAGTAAAGAAATAATGCAAAATACCTTAAGAGAGAGAGAGAGAGAGAGAGTCATAATTAACAAAACTTTTCATAGGCCTATCTGTAATCAACTTTCATAGAACTTGAAGCAAAAGAGGGTAAATGGCATTTGCAACTGTTAGTTCTATTGGAAGTGCTGCAATCATTCAACTCACCACAACGATACCCAGCCAGCCCCATTCCTCCACAAATGTTCTTTCCAACAGTTCTACCAGTAAAATGCCAAAAAAAAAAAGGCAAAAAAGGGACATCTCGTCATGGAGATGTTCACCAGCTCTACGGGGTAGATAACTAAATGCGTCAGCACAATATAACAGGTGGCCTTAGCTAGAAACTCAAGCATGATTGAACCAGGGCCCAACCACCCCGTTCACATGCCCATTTGCATTTCCATGGATTCCTACACTGTTAGGGATGAGGGAAGGTGGCAGTCCAACAGCCATTGGTGGTGTTGGTGGTGGTGGTGTTGTAGGGTATAGCCCATGATTATGTGGGATAGTATGCGGACTTACAAGAGGACTGCCAGCGGGACTGCCTTTACGCTGCTGGAGGGCATGGATTTGCCTCAGCCCTTCCTCGTGAATCCTTGACAGCGTTTCCAACTCCTTCATGGACAGAGCTTCCAAACCAGCACCATAGAGGGGGGCATGTCGTGACATTTCTTCTTGAAGTGAGCTCTCAAGGGTGTGGATATATTGCTGCAGAAGAAAAGGAGCAAAATGAGAAAGAAACAGAAACACAAAGCATTCAAAATTCAAATTAGACTTTCCTAAGCTCACAAGTTTCCATGAGAGCTTGGAAATAATGATTCAGATGCAAAGTAAACATCTGAAAGGAAAAGGCTTGAGGAAGGGCAAGACATGACAAGTTCAATAATACCCGATTCCCTTTGCATTATGCCTACCCACTAAATAGTTGAAAGCTCCTAGAAAATTCAAAGTAAAAAGGGCAGGAACTATAGTGAGGAAAAAACCTGACAGGCCTGCAACTTTGATTCCATGCCATCAATATATGCTTCACACCTAGCAACCTGCTCTTCTTTTTCCCGCTTTTCATCTTCAGTTTGGCCAACTGTTTGTGTCAATCTGCGAACTTCATTCTCGAGTGATTGACGAATTTCTTCTCTAGTCACATTCTCCGTGGCATACCGTTTCGATTCTTCATCAAATCTTTTCCGTGCAGCTTCAGCACTCTTTAATCTTTCAGCAAGAGCATTCTTCTCCTTTACTACCCTCTGTCACATACATAACTTCTTGTCAGATAAAGCAGTAAAGATAGCAGTCAATCCAAGCCAGAACAAGAGCACAGAGACAACACATTCATCATCACAATTACCTTCAGCTCATCACGTTTCCGAGACTTCAACTGGGTGAGCTGTGCCTCTGCATCATGAAGACGATCCTGAAGTGCTTTTTTCTCAGCAGTGAGTTTTTTAATTTCATCATCCTTCTCCGAGCGAAGCCACTCAAGTTGACTCTCAGCCTCCTGTATTTGTTCAGAAAGTTCCTTCTTTTCCCAAGCAAAGCGATCCATCTCAGCCCTCATTTCAGACTGTCAATTTATAAAATGTGGTAACTTTTAAGAACTCCCTGGAAAAAAGAGAGATGAGAGAGCAGTTCCTGAATCTTACCATTAGTTTAAGACGCGTACCTTGAGTCGATTATTTGTGGCCTCAGATTCACTTAATTTTAGGGATATAGCAGCTTTTTCCCTAACCATATTTGAAACTTCAGCCTTTCTCTCTTCACGCATGCGGATAATTGCATCCTCACTAGCACATAACTGGTGCCAAATAGCTGCCCGAGCCACATTTGCAAGCTCAGCAACTTCACGCATCATGGTTAGAACCGGTCTAACAACTTCTTGCTCCTCTGAAACCAAAATAACCAAAACATCCAAATCTAAGTCCACTTCACGACTAGTTTCTGTAGTGCTGGTGGCACGATCAACAAGTCTCTCCAGCATCCTCACTCGGTAAGACTCATCAGCATACCACTTAAATAATATTGTATAAAGCATTTTTACGAAGTCCCTCACACGAAGGTCTCTAGAAAGTGCCAATTTCTCAGCAAGACCCAGAACTGAAGAAAAATCATCCCGTTGAACCCAAAGCTGCTCACTGGCTTCTCCCTCTCCTACAGCATCCCCATGCTGAAAGCTTTCAGCAACATATCTGGCATTAAGAGTCAATCTCTGAGCTAGACGTCTTTCCAAGACCATGGCTACAGACTGAGCCACGAGGGCTCCTCGAGCCACAGCTCTCTCAAATGTTTGAGAAGCTTCAACAGCAAGGCAAGGTATGGATAGCATCTCAATCAGAACATAAATGTCTGACAAATGACGAGCAGCAGAAAAAGCCTGCTCATCCACCAAATGCAATCTTTCAGAAGTGGGTCCATTTTCACCAAACAAGAACCCACAAGCCATCACCGGGCAATCTCCAACAAAATCCCCATCACAATCAATATCTCTAAGTATCATATCCGCAACATCTCCCCAACTATTTACAGTTTTACTTAAAAATTCAAGAACACAAGGAGGCACATCTGGGCCCAAGTTTTTTAGCCTAACACGAACAGATCTAACCTGTAGATAAGAACAAAAATAGTTATATCTGATTCGGGACATACTGTTAACATGCAGAATACAGTGATGAAATGAGAAAGCAAATCATACTGCTTCAGGAAGATGTTGGCATTGGAATGCAGCTTTAAAGACGAAATCTATGGTTGCAACCAGAGGTTCATCATTTGAATCCGTCAAGAGCTCAATAGATTGAAATAGGATGCGCTCCCACACTTCACTGCCACATTCTAGTTGACTCAGTGCTCTAAATACCTGAAATAGAAGAATCATTATCAACAGTTTGAAGATATAGAAATGAATTTTAAACAAAAAGCATAGTTGAAAACAATGTAGATTTCAAAATTAAGGCAATTGTTCAGAAACTCCCTTCTCTTAAACCACGTCCTAATGGAACAGCCCACAAATACCATTTAAGCAAAAGAAATTATGTCCTTTACAAAGACTATCTTACAGGCATTCGCAATGCAGGCTCTGCAGCTGGCTTTTGAAGTCGTCCAAGAAGCGCATAAGCAGCCAGTGGATGCTCTGAATGCTCTACCAATTTAGGCACCAAAGCAACTATGTCAGGTTGCAGATGCTTAGGAGCTTTATCCAATACAAGAGTAATCTTTTGTGCAGACTGGGGACTCCGCCTTGGCTCAGGACAGCCTTGTGGAACAGCTCCATCTAGGGATCTCAAAGAGTTGACAATCAACCCTAGAAGCTCCTCAGATTGCTCCGGCAACTTCGTCTGAAAATTCAATTTGTTCAAGTAGTTTATACATTATTAGCAATCAAGTGAATTCAACGTTATTTACAAATCATACCTTTGTGTGAAGTGAGGAATTCTCTGGAGCACTCCCAGCAGAGGTTTCCGGTGGAGTAATAGGCTGTCGGAGAATAGCTTTTCCAGAGATATCAACCTCATTCACGTCAGAGCTGTGTACAGCAGAAGCTGTGATACCATCATCCACACAAGAATCCAATCTTTCATAGAAAGGAAATTGAGCAGATTCTGCAGCGCCATTTTCCCGATCACAACCCAGTGGGCTAGCAGCTTCACTATCATCATCAGAAGGTTTAGAGTTTACATCTGAAGAATCACCATGTGTACCTCTTTCTGAGGGTTGGCAACATTCAACCATTATATCCAAGAGTAGATCAACAATTGCCTGCTGCAAAACTTTGACTCCCATAAGTAAATTCATCAAACTCGGCGAAGATCCATCAGTCTCTGAAACCTTCTTCCCATCACCATTACCAGAGAGCTTTGTTGGAAGCAGCAAACGTTTTACTTTGGCAGGTTCATCAAGGTAAACACGAAGTCCAGTCAGAAAACCAGCAATTGCCCCAGCATCCATCAGAAGCTTCTCTCGTAAAGTGACCTGTGGCTGCGATGGATTATCTCCATATGTAATGTGAAATCCAGCTCGGGATAGAAGGTTTCTAAAGATATCTTCTTCGTCTCCACTTATTCCTTCACTGTCTTCAGAATCAATGAGTTCATCAGGATCAGTTGTTAGAGCATCCTGATCATCCTCAGAAGCCAAAACCTGGCAAAAGTGGAAAAGGGAAACATCAAAATGCTGAACTTAATTCATAAGAAATATAAAGAAAAAGATATTATGAGTAAATTTATAATATCCTTCACTAGTTCCTTCCTGGCTACATGAAAGTAGTCAGAATGAGAACAAATAAGAACATTGCACACAAGAGGGTGGTTCAGAAAAATCTGGCCAAATGTTTGGGTAACGATCAAGTTTACACAACATTCAGGCAAAGCCAAAGACACTTTAATCGGGAACGTAGCAGAAAACAAACTTTTTCTGTACCGTAAGTCATCTGTACTAAAAAGCAGATTACATATAAATGGAAAGCCCAAAAAGACTAACCTACAAATCTGAAAACTCAAAATAAATAAAACCGGCCAAATGCTTGGGTAAGGATCAAGTTTACACAACATTCAGGTAAAGCCAAAGACACTTTAATCGGGAATGTAGCAAAAAACAAACTTTTTCTGTACCATAAGTCATCTGTACTAAAAAGCAGATTACATATAAATGGAAAGCCCGAAAGGAGTAACCTCCAAATCTGAAAACTCAAAATAAATAAAACTTGCCTATCCTGAAGAGTAAGCAACACATAAAAAAGAAAGAGATCTAAACAAGACTAACCTCAAGATCTGAGAACTCAAACCAAGGGCAGCAATCCAGTATTTCACAAACAAAAACAATAGTGTCACGCACAAGAAACCCTGCATCTGCTTCTAACATATCCGATACTTTCATGAATTGCAGAACAGAATTATTCCATGTCTTTGTACAAATAGAAGATTCCTTCCTGACGGTCTTGGCTGGATTTTTTTGATTTACTACAGACATTCTGTATCTAACCCAGAAGTTTTTGTCTGGATCACTACCAACCGATTGATCACTCTCTAGATATATACATATGGTGTCAAAGGACTCATACACACCTGCATCACAAAAAAACCAATTAATCAAGAGAAAAAAAACTACAAGGACATGTTCAGCAGAGACTTTACAGGAGACAATCGCCCACCAATTCGAAGCTCACATCCACCAGTTTGAAAAAATTTGCTAAAAATTTTGCGGGTTTCCATTATTTCCTTGAAAGATAAGAAGTTCTCCACCTTCCATGTGAATGCACTTCTCTTTCCAACCATTTCTATCTGGGGAGCACTATTTGCTGACTCAGTATCCTGATCAGTGAAATCCTGCATTATTGATGTCTCTTTCAGAATAAGAACCTCTGCAGAAAATACAACAGTGTCCTGAACAAGAAACCCAGAATCCTGATCAAAGAGGCTGGTAAGCGTCACAAATTCACGCCAACCCCAGTCCTTGGCGGCTTTAGAGTAGCGGTTCTGAGATTCTTTTGTAACTGACTTCTCCTCGATCTTTTGGTTCACAACTGACAGCCGATGACTCACAAAACAGCTCCAGTCACTGGAAGCATTTCGTGAATCTGTTACTTCAAGAAACACAGAAAGGTGGCATGGTGGCTGAGACTGCCCTGAAACCATCAAGCCCATAGGAAAGTTCAATCAGTCCACTTTCAAAATACAATTTAGCAACCATCAGCCCACATCACCCTTTCTCAGATGCAGGGATCATCAGGCTAACGATAAACCAGATTAGAAAGACAAAATATAGCTTTTGCTCCAAAGTAGCCATTTTAAATGATTTCGATTGCATGGACGAAATTATATATGCATATAAAGTGACAAACAGCAGCATTATCAGTAATGAGTGGCAGAAAATCAGCAGCACTTCCCTAAAAGTGCTAGTAAACCCCAAAACACTCTCAAGTCAATCAGATACGAATTTTGAGACACAAGACACTGAGGCTTAAGCTAAATAATTAACATTATATAACAGCAAAAAAGTTTGTAGGGTTGTAGGGTCAACAACAATAAGCATGCAACCATCTCTGTACCTCGATCTGATTAAAGGAAATGTCCAGACACATAACTTTCTTTAAACTTTAAGTACCAGACTCAGTTTGTCCGTAGAAAAATGCCCACGAAACCCAATTCACTACTAAACAATAACATAGATTCTTGCATACCTCGAGGATAAACAATGAGGCGACAATCGCGATTCCCAATCTGAAATCTCCTGCTCTTGATGCAAAGACCTGTTATCTTCCTCTTCTTCAGAAGATCCTTCAACCTTGTAAAATTCTCAATCCTCCAAGTGAATTTTCCCATATGTCCATCAGACTTCCTCGCTCCACTACCACTCCTACCCGCAATCAACCCCCCATTCTTGGAGAAACTACTTGATTCCTTGATCACATGAAATGAAGTGCTAAATACAGCAGTATCATCCACCAAAAACCCTGCCTCCAGCCCAACAAAATCTGACATCTTCATGTAGTCATTCCAACCCAAACTAGTATTATCCCCACTCTTATTATCCGCTGCAAACCTCCCATAGGAGTCCCTATGCATATGATTCGACCCTGGTTTCTGATTCAGCACTGACATTCTAAAGAGACACCAACAACTCCTATCAGAAACAACCGTTTTCTCTGTATCCTTACTCTCCAAACACATAGACAAATATTCCTGCCCATTAACCGAGCTTTGATACACACTAATCCTCAAATTACACTCACCGGCAGGGAAAACTGGGCTCATTATCTTCTGTGCCTTAATCATTTCCTTAAACAAACTAAAATTATGCACTTTCCAAGTGAATTTGCCGCTCAAAACATCAGAAACGAGACCGGCAACAACCGAAGATGAAATCATAGAAGACAATGAGGATTGAGCATCGTTATTATCACGCGTGAAATTAAGGGATTCATTCAAGATTAAGATATCGGCAGTGATTAAAACAGCGTCATTGTTGAACAGATAACCTAATTTGGAATCGAAAACAGTAGAAGAAGGTGTGAAATCGCACCAACCGTGAGATTTCTTCTTGCTTGAGAAACGATGCCATGAATCACGATGAATGGTTTTGGAATCGTCGGCTAGATTGATGATAGCTAAGCGGTAGCTAGCGAAGCAGTCCCATTTGGACGAGGATGTGCCCCGCGGGTCCATGATTTGCAGATATATGGATATGTAGCCTGGCAAAGCCTGGGAGTCCCCTTTCGGATACACCAATAAACGGCAATCATAACCGCCTACCTCAAAGTACTTGCTCCAGAGTGCCCTAGCCTTGATTCTCGGGAAATTATGAACTGTCCATCGGCAAACCGCGGAGTATTCACCTCGTCGATCGACGGTCACGGTTTCCTGGGCCCCAGCGCTCCCGTCTCTCGACCCCACCCCAGCCAAGTCATCCGCCGCCGATATTGACGCCAAGGGTTTGCTATTGTTGTTGTGGTGGTCGTGGTTTTCGTATACCGATGCTAAAGTGGCGGGCAGTGATTGGTCAGGGAAGCTTCGCGTAGAGGAAGACGATGAGGAGACTGCCTCAGATAAGCTCTGCTTCATTGCCCCCCACTCTCTCTCTCTCTCTTTTTCTCCAGATTTTCTTGGTTTTTCCCCTCCCTCTCTCCCTCTCAGGCTCTGGTTCTAATACCGGCCCAACAAAAAACAAAGGCTCTGGTTTTTAATAAAAAATTTTTTATGAAACTTTTGTACGCAGTTTTTTAGTTCGCTTTTTAGAGAGGAAAAAATAAAATAAAAGAAAAGAGAGGGGACGATGTCATGTGGTGTTAAGAGGGTACGAGGGGAACGCCTGGGGACAACGAGGGGCGCACGATACTTAACCTGCACCTTCCCCTTCCCTTGGCTACGCTTCGCTGCGTTTTTGTGAATGTTGGTGATGATCCAGTGCAGCTGAGGTTTACCTTAGGTCTTCCTCTGCCGTGCGTTTGCTCAACAAAATAATTTTCATTAGGCTTGGAATGTTTGCACTTGCATTTGGGCCTCCGATGCACGTGACCTAGGTTGACTACATTGCATTTCTGTTCGTCAGTTTACCCTTTGGAATTGGAGAGCTTTCGGGACCCATCGCCGCAAAAAATCCTTCCTTTTTTTTTTCTTTTTTTTTTCCATAATTTCTCCTTTTGCTGCCCCTATTTTATTTTTTTTAGCAGTGGTTTATGACCGTCTAATGAATCAACGGCTGTGATATTTATATCAAGCGGACCCCAGCATGGCTAATGATGATCCTTGCCGTCTTATGGTTTCTCTACAAACAACCTTAAATTTTATTTCTTTTATCCACATTATTTATTATTTTAAATTTTATTTTAAAAAAATAATATTTATAGATACTATTAATAAGATTTTTTTATTATTTTTCTTGTTTAATTGAGACTCTAAACAAATATTCATTTTCTTGAAAATTCCTTTTACGGCAAATATTAGGTTTCTTTAGCATAATTAATTATAGCTTTGTTTGTTTTTTCTCCCCTAATAATTTCCTCTTAAACTTCTTCTTTTTTATTTTTCCCATGCCACGTGGAATTGTTGATGATATAATCATTCCATGTGATGTGTGTCATCATTTATGTAACGATAAATTAAATTTTACAAATATCAATGGCCAATTCATAATTTTTTTTTATTTTATAATTGAGTTATGAAAATAAAAAAAATTAAATAATTAATCATATATTTTACCCCTTAAATAATTCATTAATATCAATGAGAGTATATTATCCTTTTTAACACTTGGCGAATAAAGTGGCAATTATTAATTAATGAAATGGGCTCTCAGGTTGCGTAGCGTAAAAACATTTTGGAAATTCAAAAATGCAACCTTTCTCTCTCTTTATATATATATATATATATATATATATATATATATTTAAAGTACTACAAGTACTACACTTCTAGTCTTGATAGAGATATAACATTTATCACAAACTCAGCAATTAGTATATGGTAGTTTATATTTATCACACATGTAGTGTTTACAAAAATATGAAAATTAGCTTATCATTATTAAGGGTTTATGAAATTAAAAATTTATATTAATAACATATAAAAACAAATTTAAAAATAATGTGTTGTTTATAATAAAATGTTTATTTGTAAATTATTAAACTTTTAATTTCAAATTTGAAAAAAAAAATTAGAATTTGGAAGAATAGTAAAATATTAGATAAGTTTATTTTTGCTGTTGTTGCTGAAAAATTAATTTTCTAAAAAAAAAGAAAAATAAATAAATAAAAAGGGACGAAGCCGCCACCAACCTGCAGCAGCACGGTACACGCAGTATTTTGTAGCTTGTGAACATAAAAAGGAGAGAGAGTTCCCACGTGTCAGCTCACCAAGTCGATAGATCTACGAAACCTCTGTAAGCCCCAGTGTGAGACTCGCATTTTTCCTTCCCAACGCCAATTCGGGAGCAGTGACTCAGCGCCAAACCCCCTCCCCCGATTCTTCCTCATCTCACCCATCTCGCTCAAAGATTCATCGTAAGATCATCTATAATTTCAACTTATCACCGTCAATTTTGATTCTTTTTTTTTAGCTGGAATTCTATCAGATTGACTTAGGGTTTCGAGCGATTTTGGATTTTTGTTTGGTTGCTGAGATAAAGTAAAGAACTTATAAATGAAGTAATCCGGTGATCATTGACCAGTGTCAGGCTTGGAATTTTTGGATGGTTTTAATTACTAATAAGTACCGTCAGAGTAGCGAGGTACGGAAGAATGACGTTTCAATTTTCTCAGCGACCAAACGGAAAATAAAGCATTTATGATGCTCATATAATATCTCTTTAGCTGTCTAATTAAAATAAGTAATCCAACCTTTGAAGCAGTTGTTTTAACAGCGGGAAATTAGATTAATCCAGCAGCAAGAAATTGAGGTTACTTGCTTTGGGTCATAACAAATAGTATTAATCAAGTATTTGATGATTAGAATTCTTTTGTTTTGTTGCGATCGCCATTTCAGTTTATTGATTAACGAGATTCTTGTTTGGAAATTTCTTGCCGATAATTTTCGTAGTATTACCAGATTGTTGCAAAGATTTTATGGTCCAATCATTTGTGCGAATACATCTGTAGTTTATTAGTTGGAAATGCCTTTCCGTACTGGTTTTGGACTTTAAGTTTGGGACGAATGAAGTTTTTCCCGCAAATGAATTAGAATGTGGGGCGTCTCTTTCTTTTTCCTTTGGTAGCAAGGGTTTTTGGTAAATTTAAGTTCAAGCTTTCAGCTCGTTGGCAAAGCTTTCGGTATTTTGTTATTCCACTACTGCTGCCGCTATTTCTAACTCCTGAGCTGGTAAATATAGATAGGAGTATGGCTTGGTTGAGACATGCAATCAAGGAAATCTAGAGATGTTAATGTGTTATTCTGCATAAAATCAAATTAAAGCATTTATTTGATAAATCTTGCAATAACCAGTTCTGTTCCACTCTTGACGTCATTGGGTGAACGCAAAGCAACACACTGATCAGGGTATTCTGTTTCCTTATCCCCTTCATTGTCTTATGTTGTTCTCCCAGGTGTTGTTTGGTGTATGGACTACATTTTTAAGTTTCTTGCTTCATTCTTTGCTCACTGTACTTTTGGCGTAAATTGCGGAAGCTTATCTGGGAATCTAACTGTCTTATTCAGGTCAAAGAAGTTTTTACAACTTTAATCTTATGGAAGGGCATTCTACTTCTTTCTCGAAATTTTCTTATTATTACTGTGGTCTTGCTCTTTATCTATATGATCATAATATGCTATGGTGTGGCTAGTTTGTTATGCTTCTCAGCTGCTGCTCAAGTTAAGGTTACATTTTCTTTTTTTGGTGAAAGGATGATGCAGGCTTTGCTATAGTGGTTAAACTATGCCAGAGTTGGGAGGCTTGTCCCGTAAGTAGATAATCAATGAGCTTCTCGGAGCTTCAGAATCTTTGCTGATTCTAGTTTGATAGGAAAACGATGAAGGTGAGCCATTGGCATCGACAATATGAAGACAATGGTGTAGTTTGAGTTGTAAGGTATGATTACATTGTTTAATTCTTCCTCCCCAGTTTTTATTCAGTTTGAGTTCTTTCTTATCAGGTCTCTATGTTTTGTAGCTTGAAAATAGACCATTGAGCATAACACTGGACCATGTAACAGAAATGACATAAAGCCATAGTTATGGCCTAGGTCAAAAGAAAGTAACAGCAATCATCTTCTCTTTTTCCAAACCCTGGTTGACTGGCTATCTTTACTTAGATCCGCATCTTTTGCATGCTTTGTTGCTCATTTGAATTGGTCCACTATCCAAGATTCAGTTGTTAGGTTTTTAGTTATATTTAATGTTTAGTTCAAGAACAACAGTTAGATAGATTTGATTTTCTTGGTTAGCTATGTCAAATACTCTTATTATGTTTTTATCAGTATATTTATTGCAATAGTAATTAGGCCTAGTGCTTGTTGTGTAGTTAATTATTTATTCCTCCTAGTTTCTGAGTATATACGATATCAGATCCTTGGAAAGTTTTATTTCGTTTTAGGCTTATTTTCTTACAAATTGTTGCTAAATAAACTGGATTTTATTGTACTTCTACTTTCTGTGATGCAATGCAGGATTGTCTATCTTGTTAAGCTTCTTAGTTTTATTCATTTTGTTTTCCAGATGGAAGAAGTTTGCCTCAATAGTGAGCCAGTATTTGATGAGGTCGATGGGTATGAGGTTGAGGGAGACTGCGGAGCAGTAGAACATGATGATGAAACTGGTGCAAAACATTCAAAGAAAGAACCACCTACGCCTACCATTGGTTTGGAGTTTGATTCTTTTGATGAAGCTTACGACTTCTACAATATCTATGCTAAAGAACAGGGTTTTGGCATCAGAGTTAGCAATTCATGGTTTAGATCCAAAGGGAAAGAGCGGTATAGAGCAAAACTAAGCTGTAGTAGTGCAGGTTTTAAGAAAAAGAGTGAAGCCAACAATCCAAGACCAGAAACAAGAACTGGTTGTCCTGCAATGGTAGTCATTAGGCTTGTTGACTCTAAAAGGTGGAGAATAGTTGAAGTTGAGCTTGAACACAATCACCAGGTGAGTCCACAGATCAAAAGGTTTTACAAGTCTCATAAGAAAATGATTCTTGCAGCCAGAAGGGCACAACCACCAGCTGAGCCTGTAACAGAAATACATACTATCAAGTTGTATCAAACAGCTGCTATGGATGCTGGGTCTAACAGATGTTCAAATGTTTCTGAAAGAGAGGGTATTCATCCAGTTGATCACTCTAAACATTTGCAACTTAAAGAGGGAGATGCTTATGCTGTTTATAATTATTTCTGTCGCATGAAGTTGACTAATCCAAACTTCTTTTACTTGATGGATCTTGATGATGATGGTCGTTTGAAGAATGTCTTTTGGGCGGATGCTAGGTCCAGAGCTGCTTATGGTTACTTTTGCGACACTATTGCGATTGATACAACATGCTTGGCAAACAAATATGAAATTCCCTTAATTTCTTTCGTTGGAGTGAACCATCATGGACAATCGGTGTTGTTGGGATGTGGCTTCCTCGGACATGAGTCAGTAGAGTACTTTGTCTGGATTTTTAGAGCATGGCTTAAATGCATGCTAGGGCACCCGCCACAAGTTATTGTCACAGACCTGTCCAAATCCTTGCAAATTGCTGTTTCTGAGGTTTTTCCGAAGGCTCGTCATTGTTTTTGTTTGTGGTATATCATGCAGAGAGTTCCAGAGAAGTTGGGGGGATTGAAAGGATTTGAAGAAATTAAAAGACAGTTGAATAAAGCCGTGTATAACTCCCTGAAGATAGCTGAGTTTGAAACTTCATGGACTGAAATGATCAAGCAGCACAGACTTGGGGATAACAAATGGCTCCAAACTTTGTACGAGGACAGGAAACAGTGGGTTCCAGTTTACTTGAAGGATACATTTTTTGCTGGAATGATCCCTATCCGAGAAAATGAGAGTTTGAATGCATTTTTTGATGGTTATGTACATAAGCATACATCTTTCAAAGAATTTGTTGACAAGTACGATTTAGCTCTTCATAGGAAGCACCTGAAAGAAGCCACTGCAGACAGGCAGTCGAAAAACTTCTGTTTTGACTTGAAAACAAGATGTAATTTCGAGATCCAGCTCTCTAAGTTGTACACAAAAGAAATCTTTAATAAGTTTCAGTCTGAAGTTGAGGGGATGTACTCTTGCTTCAATACAAGGCAGGTGAGTGTCAATGGGCCAATAATAACTTACATTGTTAAAGAAAGAGTTGAAATTGAAGGAAATGAAAAAGAGGTTAGGAGTTATGAGGTTTTGTTTGAGACTAGCCGGGTTGACATCCGATGCATATGCAGTTTGTTCAACTACAAAGGTTATTTATGCAGGCATGCATTGAATGTTCTTAATTATAATGGTGTGGAAGAGATCCCCTCGCGCTATATACTGCCTCGTTGGTGTAAAGATTTCAAGTGCAGGCATGTTGATCAAGGCTCCACTGACGTTGATGTGTATAACCCAGTTTATTGGCATAATCACTTGCACAACTGTGCATTACCGGTTGTAGAAGAAGGAGCACAATCCCAGGAACACTATAAGATTGCACTGCATGAATTGAAGGAATTGTTAAACAGATTTAATCTCGTAGATGACAGCTTAGTGTAACAAAGTGCATAATCAAATGTTTTAGTTAGCAAGAAATACATGTTTCTTGTCGTAATTGCAAACTAGATGTACGTCGATTGTGAGTCTCAAATAATGCCTTGGACTGATTTGTCTTAAGCAATTGGATTATTAATCTCATCATTTCCATCGTTTGACTATGCCTTGACCAGTATCATGTTCATGTCGTGTAATCTTTTTTGGTCAAACAGGGCTTCAACGTTCAATCATGGTCAGGAGGCCCCCGAGGGATGCTGCCGACGCACACCATTTCAGTGAACATCCTTGGTCCGGAAATGAGATTTGCTAGCATGTGATGCATGTGAGAGCTGCATACAAGACCCTTATTGCTATCAATCATCGAACAAATGAATCAATACTGGACAAAACACAAGTCAAGTTTGTTTTATTGTCACACCGTCCATTATTTAGTAAAAAAAATTAAAGCAGCTTTCGTGGTTTCCCGTTAACTAGTGTAAATTCAGTGGAAACCACGTTGTACATGTACACCTCTTAGTACTGAGAAGAGGAGATTCTGATTTGTTTTTGGATGTTAAGACCCGTTTGGTATAAAGACAATATCAAATGAAAGCAATAAGAAAGGAGAATCCGACTGCTATTTAGATGCTATTATATCCCTTCTCATGCTTAAGATGGGGGCCATGGCACTTACCACATAATATTTTCTTTTCGAGTGAAGCAGTGAACCTCCTTTAACGCGGTTAGGAAATATTGCTTAATAAGGAAAATAAACACTAGTTTCGTCCCTAGAAGCTTAGAAAAACCCAACCACTACATTTATCACATCCGTTTTCAGTCTCTTTCACTCAATCAACTTCCCAAACATCCCCCTCACAAATTTCCTTTAAAAAAGCTACTTCTGGCTCTAGATTAAGGCACAGAAAGTCCTTGAATATCTCCAGTCACTGGCTAGTAGCAGCTAAGCAATCAGCTGCAATGGCTTCCAAGAAAATCTGCTCCCTTCTGATAGTCTTGTCTCTTCTTTTCCACTCAACATTCACCAGCGCTTGCAATCCATGCAAACCGAGTCCTCCTCCTCCTCCAGCTGCATGCTTTCCACCACCAGCAAAGCCAGCTGCTTCTTGCCCTAAGGACACATTGAAGCTAGGTGTCTGTGCTGACCTCCTTGGACTTGTCAACACAGTGGTGGGAACACCTCCTTCAAGCAAATGCTGTGCTTTACTCGCAGGCTTGGGTGATTTGGAGGCTGCCCTTTGCCTTTGCACAGCCATTAAAACCAATGTACTTGGAATCAACCTCGACATCCATGTTACTCTTAGCTTACTCCTTTCTTCATGTCACAAGGAGATTCCTTCAGGCTTCAAATGTGAATAATTATAATTAAGAAGCTCTAAGTTTGCCTAAATAATTCTGTTATGTCGTTGTAAATTACTGTGCTTTCTTTTATCTGTTGCTTTTGATTACTCAGTGCCGTTTTCAACTAGGAAGAGGGTTTGTTTTGCTATGATTTGTAGAACATTTCAGCTTAATAATACGTCATCTTACTGCTGAATTCGTATATCAAATCTTTTTGTTACATTTCAGCTTTCAAGTACCTTTCTTTACTTTGCATGAAAATAACAAAAGAAAACACAATACCAGCAGAAAGAATAGCTATGGCTGAAAGCTGAAGAAGTGATGGTTGGATTTGATTTGGGGCAAATGGGAACCGATGTGCTAGTCTGTTGTTGCAACTTCATCAGTAAATATATTACATTTCGAATTTTCAAGTAGAGTTCCGGACAGGGCACTCAGCCTAGAGGGTCCTCGAGGCGTTTGGGACCTTCCGAAACCTTCCAGTGTGGGGTTCACCATCTAAAACCTTTATCCACACATTCTCCGCTCCACTTTCGCTTGGACTTCATGATCTTTTGTTAAGCTTGATTGACAGTCTCAGGCACGGTCCGACTTTCGGGTCTTGACACTGAAATGCAGCTGCAGCTTGGGCTCTCTTTGTGATTTTCCCTAGTTTTCTTGAACTCTATACATATATATATATAGATATTCATTAAAAAATTATAATTCCCATGAAGTAGTGAGCACTGAGTGGAAATAAATTACAAAATAATGATAACTGGTTATAGTTTTTGGTTCTAACATTTACTTATGTATAAAATGTTGTGAAAGTAATATAAAATAGGATGATTTTTCATATGCAGATGTCTTTTGGCAGAAATTATATTTTGGTTTTATAAGAAGGCCCAATCAGGCCGCCCTATGGAGAACCTATATTTAAGTTGAGTAAGCCAACAAAAAAAACTGACGGTTGCTGAGCCCAGAGATCACATTGTGGTCCAATAAGGTAGCCTGCTTGGTTCAGGTGAGGCGGCACGGTACACTTATCGCTCAATTTAGCCCACTTATCCCCTTCTCCCTTTAAAAGCACCGTCTTTTCCCATTTTTTTTTTTCAAATTCCGAATTATCAATAATAATTTAATAAAAGAGAAAAAGGCCAAAATCTCTGATAATTGAAACTCGGACGGCTGGCAACTGTTGACACTTTGCTACATTGTCTACTTGCTTCCGATCCTGTCACATAAACCCTAAAGCTCTTCGCCTTGATTTAATATTTAATTTCGATTCCAATAGAGAGATCACCGTCGTTTTAGAGAGAGGGAGAGAGCGAGAAGGTAATAGATGATGCAGAGGCGGAGTCCACCGAAGCACAGGCACGATGGGACTTCGCCACTGCCTCTTGGGATGGATTGGAGTCCACCCCCTCGTAAATGGGTCAGCTTTCCTACAATTTTATCTTATTTTTTGTTGATTTTATTGGAAATTAGTCTGGAATTCGAATTAGCATGAATTTTTGTGATTGAAGCGTTTAGTTTACGAAATTCTAGGATTTTGAGCAATAGTTACCTTTTAGATCGAGTTTATGATGGACCAAGACAAAAATAAAAGACGATCCATTGCGCAAAGATGATATTGGACTTGATATCTAGATTGTTTTAGTAACTTAGATAATTATCTTAATCTTAACTGAAAAAGACAGTGCATTTATTGCTTTTACCTTTATGTATATTTTAACCAGTTTTAAATGCATTAATCTAGTAAACTTAGAATTTTAGATTTGCTTCCCATGTCTAATTTCCTTGTCAGTATGTGACCTCATGAGCTGGTTTTAAGCGTTTACAGGGCTTCCACG
>JBBYHM010295556.1:8588-23341 GCA_038381775.1 Adansonia rubrostipa | reverse complement strand
GCTGCCTCGGTGACCAGAAGTACGAACTTCTCCCACCCATCTGATTATCTGCTAAACGAATCACCGCCGTTGATCTTGTTTTTGTTTTTCCGTTTTTAAAATTATTCTTGTTTGGAGCATTTAGTGGGTCCGGCATGTCGTTCAGTTTGACCGGGTGAGCTGGTCACCATGTGATTAACGGCTAAGGAAATCATCTGTTTAAATCGGTTTTTCAGTTAAATTGATATTAAAAACTCGAGTTGGAATGCATGTTAGACGTACAGATTAAACGAATTGACATATCTATCCTTTTATCGACAATTTTTAAGTATGCGTTCACGTGCGGCGTTACGGTAACACTTGGAATTTCAAAATAATCTAACTAGTTTGAAGGATTTTATGTGGGAAGCGTGTTCGTTTGGAGGACTTGCAAATTGCAATACAAATAATTGGAGATGACAAAAAATTAAGATAAAAATTATCATTTATAAATATATAATATTCTAAATATAATTATAATAAATTAAAAATAAATACGTTCACATCTACTTAGACTTTGTCATTTCTTTAACTTTCAACGAGAAAAATTATTTTTATAATAGTGTTTTAAGATGATCTCATTTTTTTAACGTGTTGATGATTAAAAAATGTAGCCATAAATCTACGCAAAACCAACCTTTCCATGTAAAATAATATTAATCATGAATTGGAGCAACAGAAATATTTTCTTGGTTGTACTTGTAATTACAATCTTTTTCCAAGTGAGGATGTTCCTTATGGGACTGGAATAAAATGAGAAGCTTAATTTGGGGGAACAACATGGCCAACTTGTAGTTGTAAAAATTGAGGACACAGTGCTGAAGTTGACATAAACCTTTTTTTGTTTGTTTTGTTTTCGGGTCTCATCTGAATTCAATTTTTCAACACAATTCAGAAACAAGCTTAATCTAAAGAGATTAATTGTTAGTTTAAAGTACCCAATTTTGTATGACTTTTCTTTTACCTTTGATAAAATCTCAAAGGTTTCCCTATTAAAATAAATTGGAGGTTTCAATTTGAAGATAAAAGGAAATGTTGAAAATATTAAGATATGAATATTTAAAAATAATTGTACAAATAAATTGAGTTAAGCCCATTTCAACTTTTCACTTAGTTTCTTATACATTAGTATATGATTTTTTTCTTTTTTTTTTTAAATAGGGTTTATGAATTAATATTAAGAAAAATCAAATTTGTAGCTCTTTTGACTTGTATTATAATGAACATGTACGTATCAGATATGGGGAGGGAGTGGGAGCCTAAGGAACTGAGCTTTGGACCGAGCTCAATCTTAAAACAAGAGCCGAAATCTGTTGTAATAGCAAATCAAGAAACAAGGCAGTGGTTTACTGGTTTTGGGCCCATCATCTTTACCCTAAGCCATGCCTGAATGAAGCCCTGAACCACCCCGGCGCAGAGCGGCAGCAGCAGCTTCTTTCTCCAATATGATATACAGCCTGCAAGAGTCCTACGAGCTGACCCCAAAGTCTTCATATTTGCTTCATAAAAATTGAAAATTAATTGCCAATAACTTTATTATTTGCCAACATCCTCTTGGTTTCGTAGCTAGGAATATGTTAAGAGTTACATATTTAGGTTCAAGTCAAAGCTTACCCCTCTATTACCCCCAATTTGATTGTTATTGCTTTCCTTGTACCCAAAAAAAAAAACTCTTTTATTTTGGCTCAAACATGCCATGAGCTTCCTATAAATAGATACACTGAATTTGCCAAGTATTTGTTGTCATACACTCTTCCATGGCAGCCTGTGGTTAGCTTAACTTTCCGATATTTGGACTAAACATCTGAAACTCAATCAGGGTTTCTGTAATTTTCGGTAGGAAATTGAGGAAACAAAGCAACAGGCTTTTCCATCATGCTTGCACTTGTCTTAAAATTATCAAACAATAATGTCCATAAGATAATGGCTAATGTCAGAATTAGCATGGATTCGAAGAAATCAATGAGGACTATACTTGGAAAACAACTATTACAAATTATGGCTGGATCCTAATTTGTTTATGAAACTTTCCGATTTTCATCAGCAGTGAATGCATATTATTATTCAATCTTGGAAGGAGGTGTTTCTAGCCAGTAACCAATTCACAATAAATTAGAGTAAAAGAAAATGAGCAAAAAATATTTATGGAGGTATCTAATAACAAATATTACTGAATAAAATTATATAAATTCATAAAAAATTCAGATAAAAATCTATAATTTCGCATTTACAAAATCATTTTTCCTTGAATTTTCCTCTTCCCCTGATAATTTTTTTCCCTTTCTTCCAGAAGATTTGCCACCAATACCATCATTGCAATAGACAAGCCATAACATTTTTATTTAGCTCCTTGATATTTCCATAAACGGATAGGATTTAGCCTTGCACGACCTGACTCTAGTTGATTATCATATACTTTAAGTAAAGGGGGACATCTGAAACAGTCCAGAACACCTTGGTCAGAGCAAACTGAATTAAAGCACTAAACCCTAGAAAAAGAATGTCTGCAGCTCTTCAACTTCCCGTCATCGACTTGTGCTCAGAAGATCGCCTCTCCACTGCTAAGTCTATCCGCCAGGTTAGTAAATTTTTTTTTGCCCTTCCTTCAATCTTTCGGCAGTTGTACTTTGGGTTTTTATATATATATATATATATGTGTGTGTGTGTGTGTGTGTGTTCCTTCAATGATTAAAGTAAAAGCTCTGATTCTAATGAGGTCTTACCCTAGTTGCCAAGTGCAGGTTTGGAAATCTTGACGTGCAGGTTTAAGTCCACTATATGTGGTTTTTTTTTTTTTTTTACTTTTATGGTGGATTTGTTGAGTTATTTGCTAGTTGATTTGGTTTGTTTGTTTGATTTAATTCAATCATTATGATTGAATTTGTAACCTTCATCTGTTTAGGAAGCGAGAAACAGCACAAACCTGCAGTTTAATATGAATATTCGTATTTTCTAAGCTCTAAGCGCAATAGTATTTGCTTTTACGATAAGCAAAATTTCAATTCTGTATTGTGACAGCCAATCAATCACCCCCCCATGCATTAGTATCCATTGTTCTGTAATTTTCTTACAGGTTTGCTGTTTATCCCATTTCTGCAAATGTAGCCATATGCTTGATTTATTTTTGTGGCAAGAATAGTCCACGGAAGTGTCGTGCTTTGCGTTATTTTTACTGAAAATGAAGCAATTACGGCTGATAGTTTATCCGAATTCAGCCTTCACAATCATGTTTCTTGCTGGTCCTTTCATGTCGATTGTTAAGAATATGTTGTTCTTAAAGGTTATGCTTCTGAATGATTAAGAGGGTTCAAAGTCTCAATTTAGGAATTGTATCTCAGGCATGCTTGGACCTCGGTTTCTTTTATCTTGTAAATCATGGGGTGGAGGAAGAACTGCTTAAGAAAGTTTTCAAGCATAGTAAGAAGTTTTTCTCACTCCCTGTCCAAGAGAAGTTCAAATTTGCCGTCAAGAACCATAGAGGTTATACGGGATTGTACGATGAGAAACTTGATACTAGTTTAAATGCCATTGGTATGTCGGTTTTATCTTTGTCTTTTTCTGCTTTCTTGTTGAAGTGTTCAGCAATGAGCACTCGTGCCAACAAGATGTTCAACATTGTCTGCCTAACAGACAAACCAAAAATGAACTTTGATTGCGGATCAAGATTTTCATTGCTTTTAATCTTGAATTTTTATTCTATCCCCTGGATGTGAACCATATCTACCCATCGAGCAGAAGCAATTGTGGCGTATACAGGAAGTCTCTTTGCTTTCTTAATCACTGGTTTATAGTATGTAATTAAGTCTGATCGAAATTGAAATTTGATGTAACAATCGGTCGATTTTGGCTGGTTGAAAGCAGGTGACTCTAAAGAAAGCTTCTATGTTGGTCCATTATCCGAAAATCACCTGAATCAATGGCCTTCTGAAAGTATGTAACGTAAGATTATGGGTGCATTCCGATTATTAGGCTGTTATGTATATGTTTGTTGCTAATGTGTTGCGATTGAACCATAAGAACTTTTTTGTGATAGTTTTCCCAAATTTCTTGATTCATTTTTTTCCTTTTTCATATTTTTGTATTATATAAAATAAAATTTCTTCGGATAAAATTTAAAGCGAGTGATACTTCATTGTTTTTTTATTTCTTTGCTTGGGAATTGCAGAAGATCTGCCATCTTGGAGAAGCACAATGGAGGCTTACTATAAAAAAGTGTTGTGAGTCCCTACCGTTCATTTCTATGTTGGCATTTATGGTTTGCAGATGGGAATAAAAATCAATAAATTTAAGTTTAGAGAGTTGCTGTTTGATAATTTATAGCTTAAATGCCTCCTAATGGTCTCAATCTCAAGATTTTCCTTTTAACAAGTGTTTCTTCCTTAGATTGGAAAATATACTTGCTAATTTACATATTCCCCTGTCAGCCCCTACAAATCATGGCGTTTTGCTGTTTCGAAATTAGTATTAAACTTTTGATATACAATTTACGTTGCTCGGAATATTATATGTGATATTCTCCTGCCTGTAAAAATTATTCCACGAAGTATGGAATGACTCTGCAAGTCTTAGATAATACTAGATTTGCTGCTTCAGGTCTGCTGGGATGAAGTTAATTTCTTTAATTGCCCTGGCTTTGAACTTGGATGAAGATTTCTTTCAAAAATTGGGAGCCTTGAATGAACCGATGGCCTTTTTGCGCTTAATACACTATCCAGGTTTAGTGGCATTGCTTGTCTTTTTTATATCTGTGCCATAATACTGTTGTGTTCTAGTTTATGTTTTTTCAGGCTTTCTTATACTTTCATACCTTCCTTTCTTAATGAATTTTTGGCCTCGTACGTGTGTATATTTAACAACATTTGCCATTAATTTGATCTTGTTCGTAGAACTCAAATTTTACGTTCTTTATCAGAATCCTTTACTAGGTCAATTTTCATGGTTTCAGTGCATTAAGTGGAAATATAAAGTTAAATTTTGTTTCATTATGTCCTGATTTATTGTTTGATGGCCTTTAAGCACAATATGCAAGTGTTGGTTCATGCCATAGAAACAGTAAAATATGACAATATGTCTCTTTTGATGTTAGGGGATGTCAACTCTTCTGGCAAAGAAGTATATGGTGCTTCAGCACATTCAGATTATGGAATGATCACTCTTCTGCTGACTGATGGTGTTCCAGGGCTTCAGGCACGTTCCTTGTTTATAATAGCAACCCCGTAAATTTTTGCATTTCGATGCCAACATATTTTCACCTTAGTGCTAACAGGTTTGCAGGGAGAAATCTGAGCAACGACAAATTTGGGAGGATGTGCCAAGCATAAGTGGGTGAGTAAATGATGCTATGATTTTCATTTAAAGAGAAGTTGACAAAAAATGTGGATAATCTGTAATGGAAATAGTCAAACTCGATATGGTTTTGTTCTCGTGAAGTAATACTTTTGCTGGTTTCTACTCCATAAGAATTGATAATAATTTCTCTGGTGAATTTCCAAAATTTAAAGATAAACCCCATAGTGTTATCTTACCAAATGCAGCCTCTGAACATTGGATCTGAATCTGCAGGGCATTTATCGTTAACATTGGGGACATGATGGAAAGGTGGACTAATTGTTTGTTCCGGTAATTCAGCTGCCTGTTATCTTGGAATATGTTTTAATGGCATTTTCCTGTGTATCTCTCTCTGATTTGTTTCCACCTATTTCTAGGTCAACTTTGCACAGAGTGATGCCAGTAGGAGAAGAACGCTACTCCGTAAACATTTTTCCTTTTCCCGTTGAACTTTCTACTGTCATTTCTTGCGTTATCGCATCTCAAGTGGTTTGCGAATAATGTTGCACATCTTTCATGAAAACTTAAAAAGTTATGTTTGAAAATATTCTATCAAAAAATTGAAATGCCATCACATTCTTATGAGCTCTCTTTCAGGTGGCATTCTTTCTAGAGCCCAACAAAGACTGTATAGTGGAATGCTTGGAGAGTTGCTGCAGTGAGTCTTGTCCCCCGAGGTATTGATACAACCAGTACTGGAACTTCGTGCTTACGGTTTTCGGTTATAGTGAAAACAGCCTATCGAATACAATATCGACAAGTTCAAGCTTGTTTCGTATTTGTAGGCACATTCCTAACATACGGTTCATCAGCAAACAAGATCCGCATTTAAGAAAGCTGATGACATCTCTCTAACTTGAATAATTCCCCCTGCATAGGAACTTCAAAAATTTGATTGAGCTGCACAAATATGGTCTTAAAAAGATGTCAATACCTCTTATTTTGCATCTTAGAATCAATGAGTAAACTCAGAAAAGAACTCTCGAAGTCTACCTACAACATGGAAGATAAACGTCTTTTTATTAATTCTTACATGCAGATTTCCACCTATCCGTAGCTCGGACTACCTGGAGGAACGCTTTAGACTTGCAGCTACGGCGTCTGCTGACAGTCATCGGATTAACATCTAACGGCTGCAGTAACTCAGTAAGTAAAATTTTCACCGTTATGGAAGGCCCTCAACAATGATGCAGGAACAATCACTGTTGTTGATCTTCTCATAGTTAATCTCTCAAGTGAAACATTGCATGTCCAATTATATGTATTCCTCTTACTTGTTCATAAATAAATATTATTATCTTTTAGTTAAAGTTTGATTCGTCCAAATCTTTTTGCTTTGAATTTAATTTCTTCGGTCCTTTATTGTAATGATTTCATCCGAATCCCATGCGGTTCGGTTTCTTTTCTGCCCATGCTTCTTATTCGTTGGATAAAATCAAGGCAACCAATCCTCGTTTGTTATGCCTACGTCACATTATCTTATATCAAAACCGTGGATAGACTATCCAAGGCCTAGACTCCCCATCCAATCCAGTACTGTAAATTGATGTCGGTTGAGTTATTATTTAATAATAAAAATATTTTTATTTAAATATAATTATAAAATATATAAATATTAATAATATTTTAATAATATAATAAACATAAAATATATTTTTAATCAATTTAAATCTTATTAAACTGTGATTGAACTTTACTTAGATTTAAGCATGGATTTACAGTTAGATTTATTAATTTTAAAATAATATAAATATAATAAATAAATATATAATATTAAAAATAAAATTTTAATATAAAAATAATATAAATATAATAAGATCGTTCAAATTGAACTAAAGAGTTCACATCTATCTGATAACAGCTCGGCGTTTTTTAATTAGATTAAAAAACATTTATTCACAAAGGGGGCTGATTTTTCAAGTTATCAATTGTAGACCTTTTTTATAATTATTTGGAAGTAGGAAAACAAAAGCAATAATCAGTGGGCGGAAGAAGGATCAGAGTAGATTCCCATATTCAAGTGGCAGCGTTTATCCGTTGTCGTCGGTACTCAAAATTGACTTTTCCTTTCTTTTCTTTTTCCCTTTTTTTTTTCCATAAAATAAACATTGAAAAACAAAAAAATCACGTGTTTTCTAAAGTCGGTTTTTAACAAAAACAAACAAACAAATAAAAGTTAAAAAATATATATATATATATAGTAGGATTCGGGCAATGATACGGCGTCTCGTAAAGGATAAATTCAACGAAGCTCTTATCTTAGTAATTCAGCTGAAATAAGAAAGCGTGTACTGCTGATTTTTTCATCCGTTTTGGCTATTTCCTATTTTCCTTGCTTTTTTCTCTTTTGCTTTCCGAAATCAAAGTACAAATTTTCTGTTTTTTTTTTTAATTTGTTCTTTTTGAAGTTTGCATTTGAATCGAGAAAAAAAATGGAGGCGCTAGATTACCATGTGGAAGAGAGAAGAAAGGCGGAGTTTGATGTGGAAGAGATGAAGATTGTTTGGGCTGGTTCTCGTCTCGCTTATGAAATCTCCGATCGTGTTGCTCGTCTCGTCGCTAGCGATCCAGTAATTAGTGTTTTTTTTTTCTAATTTATGTATTTTTTCCCCCTTTGATTTTTTTGTTACCTGAAATTTGGCGGAAAAAAGTATTTGAAACAGAGTTTATGTATTTTGTTGAATTTATTATTTTTTATTGTTGAATGATCGATTTATTTTCTTTTGTTTTCTTTAGATTGATAACTTTTGGTTTCGAGAAAATTATTGAAAGGAACTGGAATTCTAATTTAAATTTCAATACTTCACTTCCGCGTTTAATTTCTGAGCTTTTTTTTTTTTCCTGTTTGGTTCTCGAGAACATGTGGTAAAGGATTGAAGCTAAAGTTTGGACTTTGGTGTCTTCTTGTTAATTTGGTCGACAAGATATTGTTTACTGTTTTCTCTTGTATTAACATGTATTTTACTATTTGTTTCTTCTGAAAATGTAGGAAGAAATCTAGTCTAAAATTCAGCATTCTATTTCTGTCTGTTCATTATGCGTCAGCTTTTGGGATGTTAAAATATCATGAAACATGATATTCTTAAGCTTTTCAGTTATTGGACAAATATTAATGATTTCTTGTCTTGTTCCTTGGACTTGGGATAACTTTTATCTGTGTCTAATTTCAAGTTGGTTTGCTTTTGTTTAGGCTTTGCCGTTTGAGTCTTATTAATTATTGAGATGTGTTGAGGAATAGAAAAGTAAAGTTTTAAGTTTTAACTCTAGTGAAAAAATGATTTGAGGAAATTCCATAATTTACCTTCAGTTTTGCTTACATTTTTTGATCATTGAGGTCTAGTGATTGGTAGTTCCAAGGAATTGGCATAATTGGAAAAGTGAAATAAAGGAAAGATATATATATTACAGGGTTCTTTTCACCTGGTGGACTGGCTATTATATTTCTTCCTGTGCCAATGATCTTGTTGTTGTTCTTTCTTTTAGTTTCTGTCCTGATAATAAAGATTTCTGATTTTTCACTCCATCACTGACCTAAAGGATTAAAGTCACTTTTCATTTTGGCATTTTAATTCTATTCTTTAGTAACCTTGTTGCTATTTTCTCTAGGTCTTTCGAAAGGATAACAGAACTATGCTATCTAGGAAGGAGTTGTTTAAAGATACTTTGCGCAAAGCTGCTCATGCATGGAAGCGGATAATTGAGCTTCGTCTCTCTGGTTTGTTTTCAACTTGGTTTCTCTTCACTTCTTCTTCTAAATTAATTTTCCTTAAATATCTGATTAATGCTAAAATCTTCTCGTAACAGAAGAAGAGGCCACTACATTAAGGTTTTATGTGGATCAGCCTGTTTTTGCAGATCTTCACTGGGTAAGTTCTACTTTTCTTTTCCTGTTTCTAAGCTTCACATGTCCTGTATAGGCTACTTCAATTCTAGGTGATATACAGATGTTTGGACAACGCAGCATATCCTGGTTCACTTCGTTGATTTCCCAAATCCAATATAAAATGACGGTCTTTTTTGTGCTCATTTCTGGGTTTAAAATACTTACAAAGGGCTTTAAAGTGTTTCTCAACCTCCTAAGTATATTTTCGTGGCAGGGAATGTTTATACCTGCTATTAAAGGACAAGGAGCGGAGGAGCAGCAAGAGAAGTGGCTGCCAATGGCATATAAGATGCACATAATTGGATGCTATGCACAAACTGAACTTGGTCATGGTTCCAATGTCCAAGGGCTTGAGACTACTGCAACATTTGATCCTCAGACTGATGAATTTGTCATTCATAGTCCTACATTGACTTCAAGCAAAGTGAGTAAAATGGTTAATGACCCTTTTACTAATTCCTTCTTTGACGTTGATTAATGACATCATTCTATGCAATATATCATGAGAGGTGTTTCAATTGTCATTCTCAATGCTTTTTGGCTAAGACACCCTCAAATGCTCTCTCCTCTTTTTCTGGTGTGCACTGATTGTTTTCTTATCGATACTTTATATTCTTTGTGAAAGGCTTTGATCTTAAATCGATCTTCATGTAGTTTCTTAACCTAACATTGTCTAATGGGGTTTTCCTTCAATGATAGTGGTGGCCTGGGGGATTGGGTAAGGTATCCACACATGCTGTAGTTTATGCTCGTCTTATAACAGATGGACAAGACCATGGAGTGCATGGTAAGTGTCAAATGCATAAAGTTACTTATTTAGCTGGTATTTTTTATATTAATTCAAAAATTCCTTTCTCAGGTTTTATTGTCCAGCTGCGTAGTTTGGATGATCACTCACCTCTTCCAGGCATAACAGTTGGTGATATTGGAATGAAATTTGGAAGTGGGGCATATAACAGCATGGACAATGGTTTTCTGAGATTTGATCATGTGCGGATCCCGCGGAACCAAATGCTAATGGGGTTTGTTCTCTAACCATGTCTCTGTGTCTTCGTCTCTTTTGTCTGCTACTTTTTCTGAAGGCTAATATTTAATCTGTGATTTGATGTTTCTCTGTTGCCCATCTTGTAGAGGGATTTAAAGTAACCATTAAGTTTAGATTTGCGTGGGGAAGTATTTTCTGAATAAGTTTTTCTTGGATGATCCTGTAATATGCAGTTGTTTTGAATGAAGTTCTACTGATGAAAAAGGTTTCTGATACCTTACTTAACCTTACAGAAGTTTTAGACTGCTCAGAAATGTAAAATTTATAAAATTTTTTTCCTCGATAGAAGAAGAAAACCATCCAAAAAGAAGCCAAAAACGTACAAATTATAATCAAGTTGAAGTGTTACTCCTATAGTGTGATTTTCATGGATAAACAAGTTGACTGTTCTGAAGTTTGCTTTTCTGTTTCCTCTCCAAATGTTTCAGTGTTTCACAGGTTACAAGAGAAGGGAAATATGTGCAATCTGATGTTCCTCGCCAGCTGGTTTATGGTACGATGGTTTATGTCCGACAAAAAATTGTATCTGATGCTTCTTGTGCTTTATCAAGGGCAGTTTGTATTGCAACAAGGTATAGTGCTGTTCGTAGACAATTTGGTTCGCAGAATGGTGGTCCAGAGACCCAGGTAATATCTTGTTTTGGATCATATAAATGTATGCATGTTTCAAGTATGGATTGCTTAGACAGCTACCTTTTATGATCTCTTTCTTGCAGAAACTTTCCAGTAATTGTGTTCAAGAGTCTGTGATTTATTGCAGCTCAATTTTCGGAATTAATTTTACTTTTGCTGGAGGTTGCTTTGACATTTATTTATTTTATTTCAGGTCATTGACTATAAAACTCAGCAAAGTAGACTCTTTCCTTTGCTTGCTTCTGCCTATGCGTTCAGATTTGTCGGTGAGTGGCTGAAATGGCTATACACTGATGTGACCCAAAGATTGCAAGCCAATGATTTCTCCACTTTACCTGAGGTTCATGCATGTACTGCGGGGTTAAAATCTATTACTACTTCTGCAACTGCTGTATGTCACTTTACTATCACCACTCTTCCTTTTCTTAAATATATTGAATATTTTGCTTTAGCTTAATATATTTGGTTGGCCGCTTATTTTGTGTAATGTTGCTTGTGTCACCTTTTGATGGCATAAATGGTCTCTTTTCTTTTAAAAATTTTGGCATTCATTACAAAATTACAGTCAATAACACCTTTTTTTTTTCCTTTTTATTTTTGGATGCTTTTAGCTTGACTGAAATAAAAATGGTTGCAGGATGCAATTGAAGAATGCCGAAAATTATGTGGCGGTCATGGTTATCTTTCTAGCAGTGGGCTTCCCGAGTTATTTGCAGTTTACATTCCTGCCTGTACTTATGAAGGTGACAATGTTGTGCTGCTTTTACAGGTATGTCAAATGAGAAAAATTATCACTTCTATTTTCAACATCTTTTTCAGATGAATTCAATTTTCTATTGGAGACTTAGATTACAGTATCATATTAGCTAGTACTTATAGTGCTTCTTGGTATCTTATGAAAATGGGATGAATCTATGGTCAAGAACATGAAAGGGATATCACAACTGAAATTAAGGAACCTATCTACCTTAAATGTTTTGTTTATAATGATGCTGGGGTGCCATCTATTGACAATGTAAGTGGAAACGTTTCTGTAGGTTGCAAGGTTTCTGGTAAAGACCGTCTCCCAGCTGGGGTCTGGAAAGAAGCCTGTCGGGACAACAGCTTACTTGGGACAATCAGAACACCTCTTGCAATGCTATTGTGATGTTGAAAGGGGTATCTGTTATACGTTTTCGCTTCTGTTGTTTACAACTTGTATTTGCATTTTGAGTTTTAACGTCTTGGAAAATTGAAATTGTCATTCCTACAAACATTGATTAGGATTTTCCTGATGTCTATAAGTAGGGTGTCTGGTCTTTATTGATTTCTAAACAATTTTGAGGTCATTTCAGTTCTATCTACGAATTGTTGCCAACTTATTTACTGGTGTACATGGTGCTAGTCTTACATCAGTTCCTACTTATTGACAAATTATTATCGGTTAGGTAAATCAAAACATACTAAGTTCATTGCTTGTGTTGGCTTGCAGCTGAGGATTGGCTAAAGGCTACTGTAATATTGGAGGCATTTGAAGCAAGGGCTGCTAGGATGTCTGTTGCCTGTGCAAAAAACCTTAGCAAGTTTTCAAATCCAGAAGAGGGTAAGATCTCTCTACCTTGATCGAGGAATAAACACTTCTTTTTTCAGTGTTTTTTTTCGATATGTTACTCAACCAAGTTAACTCTTGCATTGCCCACTAGTAGGTACTCGTGCTTTACTTCTTATCGTAATATTTGGCATACTCTGAGTCATATAATTTAAAACTTTGGATCAGTTTTCAGTGATCATCATTTTGTTACAATGTTAAACAAATATTTTTATGCTATAAGGCAAAGGTTGTGCGGTAGTCTCTCGGTTGAAGTTGTTGATGTCCATAAGTTTGATGTGCTCTATTTTCTTTGTGTCTTCAGGTTTTGCTGAACTTTCGGCTGATTTGGCCGAGGCTGCAGTTGCTCATTGTCAGTTAATTGTTGTTTCCAAGTAAGCTTTTCCAATCTTATCCACTCATAATATCCGGGCACAAAATTAATAATTAATGAGGTTTTTTATCGCAATCCTCTTCATGAAGTCGTATGAAATTATTATTAATAATTAATGAGGTTTTTTATCGCAGTCCTCTTCATGAAGTCGTATGAAATTATTGGTTTTTATGGATGGAAGGAGCCAAACGCTAATCCGTCATAAAATTTTAAATTCTATGGCAATTTTTTGAGGAATTGGCTTTGGAAATTGAATGGGATCCACTTAATCTTGGCTGCTTCTTTTGTTTTAGGAAAAGCTTTCTAAGAAACTTCTTTTTCAGGTTCATCGAGAAACTGAAACAAGACATACCGGGAAAGGGAGTGAAAAGACAGTTGGAGATCCTATGCTATGTATATGCTTTACATCTTTTACACAAACATCTTGGTGATTTTGTCGCCTCCGGCGTTATTACCTCCAATCAAGGTGCACTGGCAAATGAACAGCTGAGATTATTGTACTCTCAGGTTTGTTTCGATAATCTGATTTTAGTTGAACATGTTGCTTAGCTTGAAAGGCTTCTTCAATCCACTTGTTCTGATCTCTTTTTTTTTCTTACCCTTAGGTCCGTCCAAATGCTATTGCACTTGTCGATGCATTCAATTACACTGACCACTACCTTGGCTCGGTTCTTGGTCGCTATGATGGGAACGTGTATCAAAAACTCTACGAGGAAGCATTGAAGGATCCTTTGAATGAGACCGTCGTGCCAGATGGTTACCATGAGTACATTCGGCCGATATTGAAGCAACATATTCGCACTGCAAGACTCTGAAAAAAAAAAAAAAAACAATCAAGTACCATGCTGCTGGTTCAACATTTGAACTCTATATTAGGTTATGGATGAATAAAATGCAGAGATATTGACCACTCGAAAGTGGAAGTTAGGGTCACTGGTCTGCCCTATCATCTACGATCTCTTAAGATTATGGCTGATTAGATGTCGACTTTAATCCTTATCGTGTGATAAAATTAAGGATATAATTCGTGCTCGTACGAGTAATTATCCTCATCGATCAAGATGTTATTTATGTGTTCTATATATGTATTAAAAAAGCCCTAGAGTAAGTAACTTTCATAATCTGTCTTGATGATTCAATTTTGCTTTTGTAGTGCAAAACTAATTCATGTACGACGTGGGCCTATTCCTCCTATTCTGATATTATTGATTGATTCGTGTGAATATGCGGGAATCTTTCTCATCAGGACTGGGGAATTTGAAAAAAAAAAAAAAAAGTTTGCATCAGATAAAATATGTACTTCGATTTTCTTGTGTTAAAACTTTGACTCATAAACATAAAAAACACTGCACGTGCTTTTTTTAGGAGATTAAGATCAAAATTTTTGGAGCAATCCTATACGAAAATAGAAGAAGAACAATTTTTTCTTTGATCTTCCCAAGATATATATATATATATATATATATATATATTGTTTATAACTTTGCGAAAGTTATGTAGGGGATGAACTTGGCATTTTGATATTATTTGTATCTATGCTTTGGCTGATTATGAATGATTGGTTATGAAATCATGTAAATGCAATTAAAAAAAATGAATTTTTTTAAAATGATGAAGGATAACAAAAGAATCTGTTCGTTTATAGCATTAAATGTTCATTCAATAAGAATAAGAGGAGATTGACGGAGTATTTCACTTTTTTTGAGTCTTGTTTAAGGAAGATTTTAGATGCATACATAGAAAAAGCTGTGTGTAATGAAAAATGCAGAGCATGGTTTGAGGAGGGATTTTAGATTCTTTACCTCTTCCATTTTTTAATTTTAATGATGAAATTATCTACTCCATCTGACTAGTCTCGAGTTTGAGTCCCGAGCAACCTATTATT
>JBBYHM010295015.1:0-27346 GCA_038381775.1 Adansonia rubrostipa | reverse complement strand
AATATAATATGGGCGGGCCTAAACGGGCTTGGACTATCTATTTACAAATATGGGCGGGCTTGGGCAAAATTCGAGGCTCATATTTCGAGCCGGGCCGGGCTTGGGCAAGCATATTTAATATTAATACCATGCTCAAGCCCGGCCCGAATCCGGCCCGGTCCGGCCCACGAGCAAGTCTATTGTTGATATGTCATTTTTCTATGGATGCTATAACAAGGAAAAACTATAAATTTTTCCTTATTACGATTTGAATTCATGAACTATTATCTATTAGATTTTGTAATTTTATATAGGATACGATTATATGATAAAAAAAATAATTAGAATTTAACATAATATAAATATATAAACGTATCAAAAGTTTTATAATAAAATTTATTAATATATTAAAATTTATATAAATATATATCGTCTTAAAAGTGAAAATGAGGATATTATTTTCGAGAATCTTTCTATGGCTGGAATTGGATGAGATTTGAAAGGTAGAGCTATCTAATGGACCACAATTATCTGTTGAAATTAAAGCATCGGCTGGTCCATTTAACCATCATATGAGTTATGACACATTGTAAATATGCATGCATGCTCCAGCAGCTTTCTCAACTAAATTACAAACAATTTTCTTTCATTTCCCTGCAAATGTGTTACGCGTGCAAAAGGGAAAAATGTTTAACGTCACAATACCCTTTCAAAATATCAAACGAGTTTTGGCATCTTATGTAAATGATTTTTTTACCCTCCAAAAAAAAAAAAGGTAAGTTTTCCACTACTTTATTAATTGATGAAGTTTTGTTTGTGTGCGTGTGTATATATATATAACTTTCAAAAGTTACATTTGATTAAAACTTTTAACTATTTTTTCTTAAGAAACGAAACATGTCATTTGTTATTACTATTTTCTTTTTATCTGTTTAATAATAATCAAAAGCCAAAATAAAAAATATAAAAATAAAAATACCAATGAAATGGAGATGTAATTAATCTATTCATTATATTATAGTAGTCTATCACTATTGATTGTTTTCTATATAAAAAAAAATATTTGCGAGCTTTACTTAGAGAATTCCACTTTCAACATTATGCTTATAAAGTCAGTTGTATTTTGGCATGGAAATGTAAAATGTAAGGGAAAATTTTAAAAATTCAGGACTCGATTGCAAAAAAAAAAATAAAAATACAGAGCACCTTGTGAAACAAAATTAAAAATTACAAACGACTCTTCTTGTTTTATGAAATTACGGATTCAATCAAAGAACTTTTTTGAGAAAGGTGTTTGAAATAAAAATGAAATATTATACAATCATCACGAGTAAGTGATAATTTTATTTATATCTTAATGTTTGAAAAATAAATAAATAAATAAATAAAACTTGCAAAATTGAAACTAGCGTCAACAAGTCATTAGGTAAATTCACTGGAGTAATCGTTGGCTATGCTATTAGAATTTATAGATGACCGTCGGATAAAAAAATTTTATTTGACATAATTATATTTATTATAAAAATTTTTATTATTTGAAAGAATATAATATAAAATATTAGATTCAAATATCAATTTCGAATATTTAAAAAAAAATTCAAATAACGTAAATAGAGGAAAATAGAAAGCAATGTTTGCGTTGCGTTTTCCAATTGGCGGTTTGGTAAGTCAAAAGTATTTGATTTGCCAAATAAGTAATTATAAAAAAAAAAAAAAACAAGTGAGCAGAAATTAGTGCTCGCGACCGCTCGACAAATTTGGTAATCTGTTATCTTCCATTCTTGAAAAGATTGATTAATGAATAACCAAAAAACAAAAAGATTGATTACTGGAGCCAGATGTGTTTTTGTGGGAAAATTCTAGGTGGAGCTCGTTCAGACCCGGAGATGATTTGGAGTGAGAGCATTTTACATTTTTACAATTGATTATCGAAATTATTATTTTTTTAATTTTTTTAAATTATAAGTTTTATTTTAAAAATATTTTTATTTTTTAATTTTTAAAAATAATTTTTATTAAATAATAAGCTAGTATTGATTGTTATTATTTATATAATTTTGATTGCATAATTATGCTATCACGTAGTTTAATAATTTTAATAATTTAAAAAAAAAAATCAAGTAATCTTTTGAATAATATTGTAGTTTTGCCACAAGTACAATTAAATTACAACACATTTGATTTTATGTATAATATATCTTAAAATTTCTTAATTAATAATAATGCTGTGGCTACGGTTTTTCAGTTTGCTTGCTCAAGTTTAGCTAAAGCTTGAAAGTCTATATTACTATTTATAAAATATTTAAATATTATTTTTAAATTAATATTTATATTTTTAATTAAATTTGAATTTTTTTGTTAAATAAACAATAATCTATATCGACTCGGATTATAAAAACTCATATCCAAACTCGATCCTTTGATAGGTCTTATGCAAATTTGGCTCCCTTTTTAGAGGGGACATATATATATATATATATATATATATAACCATTTTTTTTTACTTTTCATAATGAATCGGATTATACAATTTTGTTATTATGTACTATAATAATTTTAGAATTTTGTAATGAAATAAAATAATTTCACAACAAATGTGTAAAATTTTGGAGTTATTGCTTTTTCTTATTGAAGAATTACAACATATATTATGTGAAAGGTAATTTTGGTAAAAAAAATTACTTTTAGAAACGAAAATTATTACGATGTCAAATAACAAAATGAATAGTTTGACTTAAAAACACTTTCATCATAATTGCAATTATTTATTATAATTACAAAAATATTGTGCGTAAAGAAAATATTTATTGTAGTTTAAGTGAAGTTCTCTGTTAAGAAGAATTACAGCTTTTATTTTCCTTATTGTTGTAACATATCATGATACGTATCTGATATATCAAAGCAGACACATACTTCATGTCTACTATAGGGCCTTAGCCATTGGAACAAGTCGCTCATCCGAGCTTCGTATATCAAAATACGAGATGGCTACTATTTTATTTAGATTTTATTTAGTTTTTTGTAGTTTTACTTTAGTTTTATTTACTTCTCTTATATTTTAATCTTTTAGTTATATAAATACTTTTCATATTTTTTTAGGTCAAAACCCAAATTAGTTTTAAAAAATGCAATAATTTAATGAACAAGTAAAGTGAACTCAATTAAGCAAAGGATTAAGAATTGCAGTTTCTAAAAATAATCTATTCAAGCTACTTGAAAACCAAATCTTTCTTCTCTAGGTTTTTGCCTATATATAGGATTTTAAGATTAGACTTAGAGATATCTTAGATACTCTTTATCTTTTTTTTTTTTTCTTCTAGTTTTCTGAAGCGGAGGGTAGCCATAGGGATTTTTGCAATTGGAGAAGGATTGGGGAAACTCCAGTTTTTTGTGTTTTATTTAATCAATCTAAACTAAATTTATTTTTCTAGGGTTACAATAGAACTCAACATATATTTAGATTATTTAGATTATTTTATTCTTTCTTCTGGATTTATTTATATTTAAATTATTTGTTCAATCTTATTTTTAATGCTGATAATTTGATTGGCCACTAATTAAATTGATTTGATAACCTTAATGAACTTAGAAAAGAAAAACTTGTGTTTAGATCTAGATTGAATGATATATGTTTCATATTTGTTTATTAGGATGAATTTATCTGCATGTTCGATCGGACTACATAAGCATGCCATACGTAACCAAATTAGAATCTAAATTTAATGAGTTTCTTTTAACTTAATTTGCATAGGAATATAATAAATATTTTAGGAGAAATATTCTTATAAGAGATTGGAAGATACTTATAGATAAATTAGAACTCTATGTTAACAACTCATTATTTTTATTATTAATTAAGTAAATCCTATTTAATTTTGCTTTATTAATTTAGTTAACTTTAATTTTATTTTACAATCTTTTAATTGGTTGTTTAGATAAGGTTAAGTTATTTTAATTTTAATAGTTAGCAAATTTAGTTGAATTTCTTCTGGGAACGATACTCTACTTCATCATTCTATTACTAGTTTACAATACATACACTTGCATGGTGGAAATCTAGAAACAAGTTTTTGGCACTATTGTTATGGATTGTTTTACTAATTTTTGCTAATATTAATACCAAGCAATTTTAGTCTTAATTTAAACTTTCTTTTCATTTTCTAGGTACCTTTGATCATTGTGATAATACAATGGCTGAAGAAGAAGATACAACATGCCTACAAGAGTTCAGTGTCCCTTGTGTGCAAATGCATTCATTCTAGTATCCATAGACAACCATCTAAGCTAATAACTTTGCGATAAAGCCAACCATTACTCAAATAATCCAGACTTCAGTCTGATTTGGCAGATTATCCAATGATGATCTTGATGCTTACATTGTAAATTTTTTAGAGATATGTGATTCTTTCAAATGGAGTTTTAGATGATGCCATTAGATTGAAACTCTTCCCTTTTTTCACTTTGAGATAAGGCAAAGAGTTGGTTAAATTCACTTCTGTCTGGCTCTATCACCACTTGGAATGATCTGGCCTAGAAATTTTTTACTAGATATTTTTCCTTCAGTTAAGACAACAAAGATAAGAAATGACATCTCTTCTTTTGTGCAATATGATTCAGAGTCACTTTATGAAGCATGGGATAGATTTAAAGATTTGCATTAGAGATGTCCTCATAATGGGCTTCCTATGTGGCTTTAGGTATAACTTTTTATAATGGAATGAGGGTTAAAAAAAACTATTATCAATGCTGCAGTAGGCAAAACGCTCATGAGAAAGTCACCCAAGGACACTTATGAGCTATTTGAAGAGATGGCTTCTAATAAATATCAGTGGTCCTCCAAAAAAAGTTTGCCAAAAAAAGTTACTGATATTCATGATGTTGATACCACTATGTCAACAAATGCACAAATAGCTGCACTCTTAAAGAAATTAGATGCTATGAATATACATACAGTTCAAAGTCCTTTTGTGATTTGTGAATTATGTTGGGATGGACATTCTAAGTATTATTACCCAGCCTATGCTGGATCAGTTAATTATATTGGGAATTATAGCAGACAGCAAGATGACCCCTTATTCCAACAACTATAATCCACGCTTGTGGAATCACCCAAAATTTTCGTGGAACAATAATTAATGGCCTTTCTCTTCAAGTAAGCAAGCATATTGCCTGGGTTTCCTCACCATTCCTCTTTAAGAAAAGAAGTCATCATTGGAAAAGATTTTATTGTAGTTTATGAAGAAAACTGATGCTCTCATTCAGAATCAAATAAAATTTTTCAGACAAACTCAAGCTATGGTTAAGGATTAAGTATAATCCCTTAAGAGAACTAAAAACTTTGTTCAAAACCAAACAACGTCTTTAAAGAATCTTGAGATACAAGTAGGCCAACTTGCTAATGCCATCAACAATCATCCTATGGTACTCTTCCAACTGATACCAAGCCTAACCCAAGAAGGGATAGGAAAAAGCAATGTAATGCAGTCATACCTAGGAAAAGAAAAAAGCTTGAAAATTGTAGCAAGAAGCAAGATAAATTAACCTAACTAAATGATGAAAAGGATGCAGAAAAAAGCAAAAAGAAATAGAACAAGAAAAGCCACATCTAGGCTACCCAGTACCACCCTTTCCTCAGCATCTTTAAAAGCAAAAGCTTGATAATCAATTCTAGAAGTTTCTCGAGATATTTAAAAGGCTCTATATTAATATACCTTTTGCTTAAGCTTTAGAAAAAATGCCAAAATATATCAAGTTTATGAAAGAAATTTTGTCAAAAAAGAATAAATTAGGTAAGTTCAAGACTATTGCACTTATTGAAGAGTGTAGTGCCATCCTTTAAAAGACATTGCCATCAAAGCTCTAGGATCTAGGAAACTTTACCATTCCGTGCACTTAGGTAACAAATTCTTTGGTAGAGCCGCATGTGATTTAGGAGCTACTATAAAATTAATGCCTCTTTTTATCTATCAAAAGCTTGGTTTAAGGGAGATAATGCCCACCACAGTTATGTTGCAACTAGTTGATAGATCATACACTTATCTAAGTGGCATTATGGAGGATGCGCTTACGAAGGTCGATAAATTCATCTTTTCAACTGACTTCATTATAGTTGACATGGAGAAAGATGGTGAAATTCCAATCATTCTTAGGAGAACATTCCTAACTACTAGTAAAACTCTCGTTAATGTGCAAAAAAAGGAATTTACAATGAGAATTCGAGACCAATAGGTAACTTTTAAAGTTTATAAAGCTATTGATTATCCTAATGAATTTGAAGAATGTTTGACAGTTCATGTTGCAAAAAATGTGGCCAAAAGTTCAATGAATGCCTCAAAATTTTCAAAGAGAGGCTCGGACAAGAAAATCATCAAGCACAACTTTGAGCCAATTAAGATGGTGAGTGAAAATGCAAAGAAAAAGCTCAAAGAAAAAGGATAGCGACTTATGCAACATTTGGGAGGCAAATTTGGTAAAAAAAAACATCAATCAGTTTAGCCAACTCAAAAAAAAATAAAGATAGTCAAGCTGAAAGCTATAAATCAAGCACTTCTTGGGAGGCAACCCAAACTTCTTAAACTTTTCTTTCCCGAATTTTAGAATTTTTATTCAGTTTTTTCCATAATTAATATTTTTATTCCTTTTTGTAGGGTTTAAAAAAACTGGGATGCTCTGAGCACTACAACGTAAAAGCAAAAAAAAAAAAAGAGAGAAAGAAAGAAAACACAAGCGCTTTAGCTCCAAAATTAACGATGCTACACTAATGTATGTCGTAGCTCAGTATCATGGCTTAAATTAAAAAAAAATTTCTTTAAGGCGCTATAGTGCCCCGGCACAATAATGTCAGGATCTTGGTGCTACAGCACTAGTTACCCATTTCTTTTCTTTTCATAATTTTTTATATTTTAAACCCTAAATTTTATTTTATTTTTTTTTCAAAAAAATGTATATCTATTATTACTTTTTTACATTTCTAGTATTTAGGATTTTTTTACAAGTTTGTTTTAATTTGTTTTCTTTACAACTTATTACCACCTTTAGAAAACATCATGAGTTCAAAAAGTATTATTACAGATTTTCCTGAAATTTTGTTATCAAAAAATAGAGTTTCTTATTCTTTATCTTTTTATTTATAAACATTGAGGATTGTCACAACATGGCCTAGATACGAATCTCAGCTAGCCAGACTTAAAAGGTAAGTGTACCCTTCGTTCTTATTTATATTTATATACACTTTTTTCTCATTTTTTTGGGGGCCATATCATTATTATTTTTTCTTATTTTTGAGGATCGAGTCATTGAGATGAATCGCTCACTCGAGTTAAACTTAAATGGCCATTACAAAATGACCATTTATCTTAAAGTCATCACCAATCTATTTGGTTAGGTGAGACTGGTGACCTAACAGAGTTCATATTTTGAAGGTTACAAAACCCTTAAAAACAAACTCTAAGGTCTGTGATAATACCAGAGATCGCATCAAAGGGTTTAGGAGTCAATTATAATCACAAGTAAGGATCAATCCCTCTTATGACACCTGGTAATCAGTGCCTTATTAATTACATGTTAACTTTGATTTTTATTCACTCTTGATAATCAGTATTCAATTATAATACTCGTATATCAGAATAAAATTTTATGAAATAAATTTATTATTTCAGATAAAAAAATTATGTTTTCAATATTTTTGAAAATTGAAAATATCTTCCGCAACTTACCAAAGGATAGAAGGAACATGAAAGATCTTGTCACTATATTTTGCATCCCACTGAAGAGTCAAAGGAATATGAAAGGTTTTAAAAATCAAAATATCTTTTGCACCCCACCAGAAGGCTAGAAGAACACAAAAGATTTTATTTTTATAAAATTCAAAAAATCTTGATTTGTTCATTTTTAAAAGGATATCTAGTTATTAAAATAATCTGTGAAACCCCTTCCATATGCTGGAAGAAATTTTACATACGACTTTAATTCAGAGGCATTGCCTTAATTCCAAAACATCCCCTAAAATACACTTTCGACGTGAAAGTATCCCGATAACTCTAAAAGATTTAATAATAATCATAAAAAAAGAACCAATCCCTAATGTGCACCATCATCATGAAAGCATCCTGGTGATCATATAAGACTTAATTTTAAGATAAATTACTAAAATGTCCTTAAGGTATACCTACAATGTGAAAATATCTTGATAACCCTAAAAGACTCGAAAACATTATGAAAAGTATAAACTTATACCTCATGTGCACCTACAACATGAAAGTATCCTGATAATCACATAAGACTTGATTCTAAGGTAAATTACTAAAATGCCCTAAGGTATGCCTTTGAAATGAAAGTATTTTGATAACCTTAAGGTCTTAAAAATGATATGGGTAACAATTTTACCCAAAATGGATAATTTAGATATTAAAGTGAACTAAAATACAAAAATTATAGTTAAGCCTTAAACTTTTTCAAAATTACATTTTGTTCCCTATCGAAGAACTAAAAGAATACAAAAGTTTTTTTTAATACTTTACACCCTCTAGAGGACTAGAGGAATGTAAAAATAATTGAAACACCCTAAATGGACAATTTTATCTTAGAAATGACCATTTTGACCTAAAATGCTAGATTTTCCTAATGGTCCCTAAACTTGTCTAATTTTATAAATTAGTCCACAAATGACTTAAAATGCTATAAATATCAAAACATGTCAAAATTGCATGAAAAATTTCTCCATAGGTCCAAGGAGTATTTAGCCTTACACCAACGGCCTTAAAAAAATATTTTTCTTTTTTTAATTCTATAATTTAACCCTTAAAGTTTCTAAAATTACAAAATAACCCTAAATAAAATAAAAATGACAAAAAGCACTTAGATTCATCCAAAACATTTAAAAGTGTCCTAAAATTAGCTTAGAAGCATTAAGCTGGGCCAAGTGCACCATGCAACAAATTATGCAAAAATTACAAATTAGTCCTTAGGTTTTTTAAAATTATAAAATGGTCTTAAAAATAAAACTTTGCAAAAAAATAGCATCCTTACTATTCGACCAAAACAAAAAATCCCTAAATGGGTTTAAAAAATTAGAAAATGTGTATTTTATTCCTTAAAAGTAATATTAACACCAGATTCACATAAAATGAACTTAAAATAAATGAAGGAAAATTACAAAAGTTTCCTTTAAATTTTGGCTAAACCAAAAATAATCTAAAAAATATATATCCATGAAAAAAAATCAATTCATGCATAATCATATCGAAAAAAATTGAATTTTATGATCTAAAAAATATTTGCAACAAAATAAATAAACAACTAAAACAATCAAAATAAATTTAACATAAATTTAAGCTCAACTAACAAAGAATATTATGAAAATTGGATCATTATTTCAAAGTTTGGCTTCAAAATTGGTATTTACACCCTTAATTGTATGAAGCTCACAGCAAGGAAAAGAATAAAAATCAAAACAGAAATCAAAAGGTTGAAATACCTTAACTATCAAAATTTTCTTTCAAATGTTTAGTGGTTTTTTTCTGTAAGGTTGCCAAGAAAAATGAAACTAAGATCTTCATAATTGAAGTTGAGAAACCGAAAGTTAAGAACCTGGAGAACTTTGATCTTTAATATTTGGCCAAAGCTTTTTTTATTTTGATACCTATTCTTCTTTTTAATTAATTTCTTATCTAAACATGCATTAAGCATGTTTTAACACCTAGTTTATTAGGTGTTCACGTTACAAGGCATGAAATGCCACCTATTTGATGTGGCAAAGAATGAAAGCCAAATTATGGCTTTAGAGGCAAAGAAATTATATGCATGAGCGACGTTAATTAGCTAAAAAATTATTAATAAAAATAATAAAAATATCAAATCAAATTAATTTATATTAAATCAAATAAATTAAGATAAAAAAAGTTTAATTTGCTGATGCATCGAAGTGCTTGGTATTATGTTTATGGTATGTGTAATTTAAAACAGTGAATGAAAAATAAATTATATACAAAAATATTTTAATGTAAACGTATAAATTAAATTAAATAAAATACAAATCAAAATTTATATGTAGCCTACCTTATAGGTTGACATCTCGTAGTATAAAATGCCAACATAAATTTTACCTTAAATATTTTTAATTTTCAGAGTGAATATCAGCGTAAATACTATATTGGTATCGGTAAAAATATATGATCATCGACTTAACAGATTTCCCAAAAAATTTTGAAAAATCCCTAAAGAAGAAAAATTCGATCATGATATCATATTCAAAATTTAATTTAAAATTTTGAGTAAAAGATACTTAGAAGCTAATTTTTTTCTTATATATTTGTCTTTTTAACCTGAGATTTATTCTTTTTGACCTTTGAAATGATATTCTTTCCATAATATGCATGTGTGACCATTAAGACATGATTGAAAAGGTCTTGAAAATGCTTATTTTGCTTGGAGAGGCCTACCTCTACTTGGTAGCCACTATATTCTCCATCTCAAATTTTAGGACTTGTTAAAAAGGAGCTCAGATGAAATTAGGTGTCATAACTGTCCGTCTTTCTTTGTTATTAAGAATTAGGAATAGGACGAAGGCCAAATAGACATATTTTTGTTTGGGTCATAAAGTCTTGAAAAGTAAAACAAAAACATGTATATTAAAATAGAAAAAATAAAAAAGAAGCCGAAAGCAAGACCTAAGTTAAAAAAGCTAATCAAGCAAAGCCTAAATCTAATTGGTTGACCAAGGAGAAACCATGATAGTTAACTAAGGATGATTAGGGCATAACCCAAGTTTAATAAGTTGAAGAGGGCGAAACCATAATAGTTAACAAAGGGTGACTAGGATAGAAACTCAGTTGGATAGGTTGACCAGGGCAAAACCATAATAGTTAACTAATGATGACTAGGGAAAAACCATAGTCTGATGGGGTTGACAAAGGCAAAACCATAATAGCCAACTAAATATTATTAGAACAGAACCAAAGTCGGATGAGTTGATCGGGGCAAAACCATTATACTCAACTAAAAATGACTAGGGTGAAACCATAATCTAATAGGTTGACTAGTGCAAAACCATAATAGTCAACAAGGTTGACTAGGACAGAACCTCAGTCTGACTAAGGCAAAAATACAATAGTTAGCTAAAAATGACTAGGGCGAAACCTAAGCTTAAAAGGTCAATGAAACCGTAATAGTCAACTAACTGTGTCTAGGATAGAACTTAGTTAGATGGGTTGACTAGGGTGAAACTAAAGATGACTAAGGCAAACCCATAGTCTAATAGGTTGACCAGGGTGAAACTTTAATAGTTAACTACAGGTGACTAGGATGGAACCTAAGTTAGATGGATTGGCTAGGCCAAAACCATAATAGTCAACTAAAAATGACTAAGGCAAGAGCATAGTCTAATGGGTTAACCAAAGTGAAACCATAATAGTCAGCTACAATGACCGGTGCAATACCTAGGTCAAAAAGGGTTGACCAGGACCAAACCATACCAGTCAATTTGGGTGACCATGGTGATACATAGGTCAAAAAAGGTTGACCAAGATGAAACCATACTTGTCAACTTGGGTAAATATAATGTTTGATATTTGATTGGTTTGAAAAGATGTGAGACTTACCTTTTAATTGTAAGGAAGTCAGCATACTGAATAATTTTTTTTAATATCATATTCAACTTTTGATCTACAAACCATCGAACATAAATGAAAATGCATGTAAAGTGCATATGATGAATTCACATGACTACATTAAATGACTTATTAGTTTAATTATGGACCACCTCTAATCCAACCTACTTTTAGAGTTGAAGGTATTTTCAGAAAATATTATGGACATTTCTTTTCTTTTAGCAAGGGAGCTTATGTCTATACTTAGAAATAAAAGTTTAAATAGTTAAAGGGCAATCTCATGTTTACCCTATAAAATCCTTCTTCTAATCTTGACTTTAGGAATCTAAAAATTATTTTATTTTTCCTAAAAAGTCACCAAATATCAAATTGATGTTTATCAATTCAAAGACATAACTTCATGCACTTGAATAAGACTCAACATTTCATTGCTTGAAGCACATTTATATACATCTACTGAAATCATAAGAAGTATTAAAGTTCATCTAAATTCCAAAATTTACAAAATGAGATCACTTTTTTATTCTAACCTAGAAAGAAATATATTTGATCGAAGGCCATGAATTTTTCAGAATAATTTTAGCTGTGAATTTTCCAATATCAAGGATAATGGATATGCCATCTCTTATATTAAAGCTTTCTTATGATTGACGATCACTATTTAGGACATCTTTGAATGAGATGAGGAAATGAATTTTAAGGCATAAATGGGGTGGCACTACTAAAATTTATCCTGAAGAACTTGGTATAACAAGGTTGAGGTTTATCAAGACCAGATTCAGATGGATGTTCCTTTTATGGGAATTCCTTAAAAAGAAAACAATCAAGTTATGACATCCTTTTTTAATCGTTAAATACAATAGTCTGACAAGTGTTAAACTAATGCTAGCAAACACCAAGTCTCAAAGGGTTGATTTGGAAGGCCTTTGGGAAGCATTAATTCGTAAGGTTGGACATGATGGTTCTAAAAGGTTATCTTGAAAAAAAATATTTGGGCATTTGACTCAACCTTTTGCTGATGTCAGGAAATCTTTAAAAGTTTAGGATCATTTTTGGATTAGCATGAAATGGTTATTTTCTATTAATGGCTACCTTTGTCAATTTAGGAGCAATTCCAAAGTCTTTAAGTTTGTTCTAGACTGTATTTTTTTCAATTTTTCACCCTAGAACTTATTTGTTCTTCATTTTTTTTTCTTTTTTTTCCTTTTTTCTTTTGTAGTCTTTTTTTATTGATTGCCCTATTATATTCTTAAGGACTTCAAAATCATCTAGAAAGATGAAAATTTCGAAGAGTTTCCTAGGAATAGCCCCATAACTCAAATAGCTACATTTAATCGAAATGGACTTTTGTAGGTATGTAATATAGGCCATGGTTCCCATGGTTGAGGGTTTAGACAAAAAATGATAGATAGGCGCAAATCATGTGTTTAAGAGTAATTGAATCAAGGATAATTTCTCTTTAAGAGAATTCCTATCCGACATATCTTATAAGATGAACATATCTTTGTTTCTTCATCTTTTTCTACTTTTTCATTTTTCTTCGCTTCTCTTTATTTCTTTCATTATCTTGCTTTCTTCATTCTTCACTTTGAAGAAACTTGAAATTTGAACTTTGATTTAGTCTCCAATTTTGCTTTGTGACAATAGATTTGTTCTTTTTGTAACTTTAGAACGAAATTTGCTCATTATGATCTTAAAACTTTACTTCATTTGCCCCCAGTGTTGAGGTTGACCTTTGATTAGGGTTTAAAAAAAAAAGCAAATCGTTAGGCTCAAAAGGGACCGTAAAGGGAATAATTTTCCATATTTATGAAAGGATAGAGAAAAATGGCCATTTGAATTGACGAGCATTGCACTAGGAAAAAAAGATGGTTTTCTTTCTGAAATCATTTTAAATATCTTAACAACATGATGTTGCATTCAAATTTTCAAAATTTTTTTCTAACATTTGGCTTAATAAATGCTCATTAAAATTATTAACTCTGAAGCCACTAACGAATCTTGGTTCTGGTTGAGCCTTCAAAAATAAAATTAAATTAGTATAGGAAATTTTTGAATTTTACATATCATATATCGAGCATTGGATTGAAACAATTTTATCTAAGAGGAGAAGGTTTTTGGCTTATGTTTATTCTCATTCTTCCTAAATTAAGGATTTGGAAGAGTGTCATGAAAGTTATGGTAAAAGGTTATTTAAATGTGAGAGATCTTAGAATTACTCTCAGTATTTTAGCACATGTTGAACTATCAGTACTTGGATCTTTTAGGAGCATAACTTGTTTGTTTGACCCTTAAAGAATCCAAAAGAAAGAATATTTAGGTGTGAAAGTCTATAATTGTGAAAGGTATATTGTTAAATATCTAGGGCAATCCTATAAATGGAAATAAAGGACCTTTCTAAGAGAGTTTAATCTAATGGTGATCATTTTATCGAATTTTTTTTTCAAAATGTTCTCATTATCTTAGATATTGAAAATTATTATTAACATAATTCATGGTCTATGACAAAATAAACACTATTTACAAACCAAAATTTGTTAAAATTCTTAGAGTTTAAAAGGAAAGATACAGAGTTTTAAGGTCATGATGGAAACTACTCCTGTTTGGCATACTACCATAAGATTAATGAACCTTAGACCATTAGTCTTTTATAGACATCCATCAGCTTCTAGAATTTTGTCGGGTCAGCATTCCTGAAGGCCTGCACTTTACTTTTCCTTATTGGGAATTTTCTAAATGGATCTATGTTTTTCTCTCATCAAATGCTGAAAATTCATCTCCCATGGTCAATGACGTTTGATTGTCCCAACACCTCTGATTTGAAAGAAGATTGTTTTAGAGAACTCTTAAATCTAAGAAAATTTTCATTCTAACTCGCAGGGATGAAATCAATATAATGTCAAAGAAAAGTTTGTAACAATGTGGTACACTTAAATATATATAGAAAACCTATTGTCAGAAAATATTATCTCAAAAATAAATTAAGACATTATGGTGTCTTAAAGAAAAAGGATCAATCTTATTATGGCCAGCACAATGTTAGTTCATTATTTCCCAATGTATCAAGAAAAAAGAAAAGGTTAGCAAAGAAAACTAAGAATAAATGCGAGAGAAAAATTTTGCCCAAGCAAACCCTTTAGGGCGTTATAATGCCTATTAGGGCAAATGAAAAAGTCTTGTTACTAGTGATGATGTGCGAACATCATCGTCTACATATTTAGACCATGTAGTTAAAATCGCACAATGACTTCCAAGGTAAAAAGAAATAATCAGATTACAGGTGACAATGTTCATTCATCATCACTTAATTTTTGAGTTAAAACAATAACGGCACCTTCTAAAGTAAAACAAAGATCTTACTATAAATGATAATATTCAATTATCATCACCTAAGTTACATGCTTAGAATTAAAATAAAAAAGAGAAAGGTAAGAAGTGTTTCCCCATGTATACCTAATTAAGTACCCTTTAAAACTAGATATGGCTCTAACTAGGTGAGGCCCTACAGTTCATTACATGAAATTTGAGTTTAGTGTCTAAACAAGTTCTTGAATTGTTCCCCGAGTCTGGAAAAAACTAACAAGGTACCTTAACCCTTACCCATCACGGGTTTATGTCGAAAAAGATTCAATTTGAGTAGGATTATCTTCCATACCCATAACAAGGCTAACACCTTAGGCAGGCATAGGAATTTACACCTAGTAGGTTTTTTGTTGGACTGGACAGAGGCTAATACCTCAAAAGATGGATCTCCTTCACCTTCTCCTAAAATATTGAGTAACCTATGCCCCTCCACATGCTTAGAGGAGAAATAAATTCATATGCACGTGTACAATGTGTTTGGGGGAATGAACAAACCTTTTAAGACTTGACAATTTCAAAAATAACAAAAACCTTATACTAAAGTTTCCCAAAAACAATGCTACAAAGGAAAAAAAAAGGGTTAGTGAAAAATATGGATAATATATAATAGAATTTCCGCATAAATCAAAAATATAAAAAAAACTTTTGTTTTAAAAATACCAAGAATTATAGTTAAACATCGATTGAGATCAAATTAATCAAAATTTAGTTAACATGTAATCAAAATTTAGTTAACATGTGATTAATTTTAGGCCTGACTTTCTAACCTATCCCTAATAGAGTAGCCAAACTATCACAACACGGCCTAGATATGAATCCTGACAAGTTAAACTTAAAAGGTGGGTGTACCCCCTCATTCCTATAAATATATCATTATTTTCTCATTTTTAGGGGCCATATTATTGTTGTTTTTTTTCTTATGTTAGGGAGTTATTGAGATGAATAACTCACTCAACTTATCCTTAAATAATCATTATGAAATGACCTTTTATCTTGAAGTCACCATGAAAGAAAGGTAAGCAGCAAATACCACGAGCCTTCTATCCCACACATCTATCCATAAAAAAGTATAGTTCATTGGTTCCATCGAATACCCATATCTCTCGACAAAGAGCATGGAACTGTGCAGTTATGCTTCAGATGCTTCGCCATAGAATAGATCGACACAATTCCCTTTTTTTGGTGTACTCACTTTATACCTCTAACACATAAGGAGGGATGTGATAGGAAAAAAATAGTTCTAAACACTGTTCGATCGATTATTCTATTGGCATCTTGCATTCAAGTTCCCATTTGACTGCTACTCATGGATGTAGTTGTTAATGCATTAGTCTTAGTGGGTCGTTGGCCCCACCTATTATCTCATTCTATGACATGCTATTATCATCACCATATTCCATATGTCATTTAGTCATCTCTGCCTCACTAGGAGTCAGCACCTCTACAAGAAATGGAAGACTTCATCCATGGCTAGGTGAGACTGGTTACTTATCGGAGTTCGTATTTTGAGAGTTACGAAACCCTTAAAAATAAACTCTAAGGTCTTTGATAATCCCAGAGACTATATGAAAGGGTTTAGCATAAGTTATAATCATAAGTAAGGATCAATCCCTCTCACGACACCCGGTAATCAATACCTTACTAATTACATGTTAACATAAAATTGGATTTTTATTTGGTTTCAATATCTGATATTCAATTATAATTCTTGTATATCAAAATAAAATTCATGAAACAAATTTATTATTCCAGTTGAGAAAACTAGGTTTTTCATATTTTTGAAAATTAAAATATCTTCTGCACTCTACCAGATAACCTAAGGAACATGAAAGGTTTTGTCATTATCTTTTGCGCACCCCATCGATAGCCAAAAAAATACAAAAGGTTAAAAAATTCAAAATATCTTTAGCACCCTAATGGAGGGTCAAAGGAATATGAAAGGTTCTTTTTTATAAAATTCAAAAAATCCTAATTTTTTTTGTTTTTAAAAGAATATCTTATTATTAAAAGAATCTACAAAACCTCTTCCATATGCTGGAAGAAATTTCACATACTACTTTAATTTAGAGACATTTACTTTAATTTTAAAACCTATAATTTTATAAAAAATAATAAAAATTTATCCTAAGACCTAAAGTTGGTTGATAAGACCAAAATGTCCCCTAAACTACATTTACGACGTAAAAGTATCCTAGTAACCCTAAAAAACTCGATAATAATCATAAAAGATGGACCTATCCCTAATGTGTTCCTTCATCATGAAAGTATCCCTGTGATCACATAGGACTTAATTTTAAGATAAATTACTAAAATACCCTTAAGGTATACCTTCGACATGAAAGTATCTTAGTAACTTTAGAAGACTTGAAAACATTATGAATGGATGAACCTATCCCTAATGTGTAACTTCAAAATGAAAGTATCAAGGTAATCAAATCGAACTTGGTTCTAAGATAAATTACTAAAATGTCCAAAGATATACTCTCGACATAAAAGTATCCCGGTAACCTTAAGGACTCAAAAATGATATGAGATGATAATTTTACCCGAAATGAGTAATTTAGATATTCAATTAACCTAAAATGCGAAAATTACAATTAAATCCTTAAACTTTTCAAGATTACAATTCGTACCCTTTTGAAGAACTAGAAGAATATAAAAGTTTTTTTAATAGTCTACCCCCTAGAGGACTAAAGGAATGCCAAAAATAATCAAAACACCCTAAATGGGTGATTTTATGTTAAAGATGACCATTTTGACCTAAAATGCTAGATTTTCCTAATAGTCCCTAAACTTTTTAAATATTGAGAATTAGTCCCCCAAATAACTTAAAATGCATAATAAATATCTAAAACATATCAAAATTCCATCAAAAGTTTCTTCATGGGTTTAAGAAGTATTTGGCCATAAACCAATGGCCTAAAAAAACCTTTTTCCTTTTTTAATTATGTAATTTGACCCTTAAAGTTTCTAAAATTACAAAATGACCCTAAATAAAATAAAAATGCTAAAAAGCACTTATATTCATCCAAAACACACAAAAGTGTCCTAAAATCTTAAAAGCATTCGGCTAGGCCAAGTGCACCATGCAACAAATTATGCAAGAATTGTAAATTAGTCCTTATGCTTTCTAAAATTATAAAATGGCCTTTAAAAATAAAACTTTGCAAAAATAGCATCCTTGCCGTTTGGCCAAGACAAAAGAATCCCTAAATGGGTTTTAAAAAATTGGAAAATTATATTTTATTCTTTAAAAGTAATATTAACACCAAATTCACCTAAAATGAACTTAAAACAAACAAAGGAAAAATTACAAATATTTCCTTTAAGTTTCAACCAAACCAAAATAATCTCAAAAAAATATATCCATGACAAAATCAATTCAGGCATGATCATATCCATTTCATATCCAAAATTCAATTTTATGATCTAAAAAATATTCATCAACAAAATACACAAACAAGCTTAATGATAACAACAATCAAAATAAATTTAACATAACTTAAAACTAAACTAATAAGGAACATTATGAAAATTGGATCATTGCTTCAAAGTTTGGATTTAAAATTCGTATTTACACCATTAGCTCAAACTATTATGAAGCTCAGAATAAGGAAAAGATTAAAAATCAAAGTAGAAATTAAAATGTTGAAAATACCTTAGCAACTATCAAAATTTTCTTTCAAGTGTTGTATTTTCTATTTTCCTGAGGTTGCCATGAAAAATGAAAGCAAGATCCTCCTAATCGAATTTGAAAAACCAAAACTTAGGAATCTAGAGAACTTTGATCTTAACCATTCGACCAAAGCTTTTTTATATTTTAATGCCTATTCTTCTTTTTAATTAGTTTCTTATCTAAACATGCATTAAGTAGGTTTTGATACCTAGTTTATTAGGTGTCCATGTTATAAGGCATGAAATGCCACCTATTTGATGCAGGAAAGAATGAAGACCATGTTATCCCTTTAGTGGCAAAGAAATTATACACACGAACCACGTTAATTAGCTAAAAATTAATAAAAATAATAAAAATATCAAATCAATTAATTTAAATTAAATCAATTAAATTATGATAAAAATTTTAATTTGGTAATGTATTAAAGTGTTTGGTATTAAGGTTACAGTACATGTCATTTAAAATAGCAAATTAAAAATAAATTATATACAAAAATATTTTAATTTATATCTATAAATTAAAATAAATAAAACTTAAATCAAAATTTATTTGTAACTTATCTTACGGTTTGACATCTCATGGTATAAAATGCCAACACAAATTTTTCTTCAAACATTTTTGATTTTCAGAGTGAATATCAGCATAAATTCTGCATTGGTATTCGTAAAAATTCACGACGATTGAAAAAAATTTAAAAATTCACAAAAATATTTTAAAAAATCCCTAAAAATGAAAATTTCAACCATGATATCATATTTAAAATTAAATTCCAAAATGTGAGAAAAAGAGATCTAAAAACTATTTTTTTCTTAAATATTCATCTTTTTTATTCGAGATTTCGTTTTGACCTTTGAAATGAAACTTTTTCTATCGTGTGCATGTGCAGCCATTGAAACATGAATGAAAAGGTCTTGAAAATGCTCATTTTGTTTGGAAGAGGCTGACTCCTACATGGTAGCCGCTATATTTCTAATCTTGGATATTTAAGACTTTTTGGAAAAGAGGTCAAATAAAATTAGGTGTCTACGAGGACAATGTTTGTTTTAAGTTTAGGGGTGAGGTTTTTCTTGTGCTCGTGTTGAATTAGTTTAGGTTGAGTTTTTTTTGCATAACTTTTTTAGAATTTATTATGTTTAAGTCTTTAAAATGTCTAAATTAAGATTTTATGCTTAATATGATGAGATCCTTACCCAATGATGAGAACTTAGTTCTTGATTGATCTTGATCCTTGAGAAAATATAAGCATGATTTAATTTTGTGATTAGATTTTTTTATTTTTCTCATTGTTAGGTGTGATTTCAAATATTTTAAGTACTTAATCTCTTTTTTCAGAATTATATTGCTTATTTGAAGACTGTTTATATTGGTAAATTGTAATTACATCTAGAAGCTTAGAATTTGTTTGATTCTCTCTTGAGGTGAAATCCTAGATAACACTAAGTTGAGGAAATGATTTAGACCATCTTTCACTCGGTTGAACCTTTCTAAGCCTACTCATTTATTAATATCCTTGATTTACCCCTTTTAAGCCTAATTTATATATATATATATATATCATTTTCGTTTGATAGCCACATATATGTTAGCATAGCCTGATAAGAAAAGCCATGATCAACCTTCAGTACATAGGCATGAGCATGAAATTGTTTCAAAAAATATTATTGGCTATGTTTAAATTGAGTTGTATTGGTGAAGCACCAAAAAAATTAAAAAAATAAAAAAAACACAAAAGCATCTAAATGAATAAAATGGCATGAAAAAGAAAATGTCATGAAAAAGAGTTATATGCTTCAAAAATATTGGTGAATGGCTCGACAAAAGATCCAAAACAATGAAAAGTGTTTATAGTTGAATTAAATAAAAAATATCCTTTATTCTACCTTTACCCTTACCTTATATTACAAGCTTAATAAAGTCCTACGTGATCTTTAGTAAGCTGTTGGTCTACATTAGTGGAGAGAGATGCAAAGCAAACATATGATAATCTAGTATTAATTTGTAGTTTGCACTAACATAAACTTGTTCGAGTTGCATGCAATGATTTGTAAAGAGATTATACACAAACACACCCGAAATCAATTCAAAGCATTGAGATTTATGATTGAATCAAAGTATGAATTTGAATTATGTCTGTATCTACTTTGAGTTAAGATATTAAAATGACTTCTAAAGAAAATCAAGGCAATTAGTTAAGGAGTCATCACCGATCTTTTTGGGCTAAGTGTGATCAGACTACTTTGGAACAAGAAATTGAAACCTGGACAGGTCCAAGTCAAGGTAAAAGAAAGACGTAGTCTTACACACCATGCCATGCCACACCATGAAAGGCAATATATTGTAGGAGTTAGCTTCCTCCCTACATGAATGCATCATTGACATTTTCGGAAGAACAATAGCCATTTTTTTGTGCAATAGGCTATCCTTGAATGTATACTATTAAGGTTAGCTTTCCATTTTATCCTTGATAAAAGTAGCCAATAATCGAAAACCAATTTTTAAATTTAAACTTTATTATTAGACACCAATAATGAAAACCTAACTTTTAATTAGTAACCTCTATTTAATAAGCTAAAGATCAATATTTGTGCTTTGAGAAAGATGGGTTTTTCAATGACTAAAAAACAAGTTATTGTCATGTGTCAATAATGCAATAATAAAATTCATTCACAACAAAGTTGATTAGAGACTAATGTAATTTATTTTGTATAGAGGATGAGTTTTATACTTTTAATTGAGTTTATTATAGTTCAAATGCCTATAGCAATGGGGATATTATAGAAATTCTACTTATATAAACACAAGAAGTGGTAGTGCTTTAAAAAGTAATGAGATTTCTCTTGTGAATGTTTATTATGAACAAAATAAGCACATAAGCATAATGGTGCTAAAAGTGAACAACATTGACGTAGACATAGGTGAATATTATGTATGATGTATATACCTATTCAAAGGCCAAATAGTTTGCCCAACCCGATAGGCCTAGCTTAGGCTGGGCTTGCGTATAACATTTTGTGATCCAGGTCAAGCTAGTCTGAATTACTGTTTATTTAATAAAATAATATTTTACTTAATTATAATCATAAAAATGTATAAATATTTTTTAATATTTTATTATAATTTAAACAGTGAATTCAGGCCATCAGGTTGAGTTAAGCCAAATTTGGGCCTGGGCTTGAATTTGAAAACTTTTTTTGAGCAACGATCTAGGCTCTGAGTAGGTCTGGTGTATTTTTAATTCTAATATTAAAAGTTATGGTTTAACTTGCGTACAACAACATCTTCAAGAGAATTATAATATATCTCTGTTAATTGTTGTTCAAATGGAGAAATACCTTCTTGTATGTATAATTTTTTTGTATGAAAAATTACATATTAAATTATCAACATTCTAAACTAGTGGAGGATTGTTAGTAGTTTATAATATTGGTAGATAACCAATCTTATATTATCTAGAAATGTCAAGATTGTAGAGTATAAAATGATTAATTACACTAATTTTAAAATAATTAAATTATGAAATTATAATTATTCTTAGTTGCTCATGATTAGTTGCGTTGTAAAGACAAAACTCTAGTATTGTAAAAGTTATCTTTAAACACATAACTTTCACATGTAAAGTTACTGTAAAACAACATAACTCTTACAAAATAATATCTCATTAAAAGATGCATCTATTATATTATCTATATAAAAGATTTTTCTTTTTAATCATTTTCATTATTCTACTTAAAGGTTGAAAGATTTATTCTTGGAGGCATATTAAAATCCTTAAATAAAATGTTCTATATGTCTCAAAGTCATCTTACTTTAATAATATTTTTTTCTTATTTATTTTCTAATTTTTCCAACATAAATGTGCGCTTACTCAAGTAATGTTGTTTTAATGGTTATGAGCTTTATTACTCAGGTCAATCTTAGAGTCGATTTAATTTGATTGACCATGACAATGATTTTAATCTGAGTGAGAGAATAAGGTTGGTGAAGGACTAGGGTAGGCTAAAAATTGGTTTTGGCTGTGGAGAGGTTAGGTTTTGGGGGAAAAAAGTGAAGAAGAAGGGGGAAGAATAAAAAAAAGCCTTGGTGATTTTCGAACGCTTATTAGGGAAAGGGACCAAGCCTAGATGACTTATGTTCCCCTTTGTTCCATAACCTGGAAGAGTCTATTGATAATTTGTTTATTAGAAATGCCTTTTTTTTTTTGCAAATAAACATGAGATGTCAAATATTAAACCATAACAATTCAAATTTTAGCACCGATATCCAAAAATAAATAAATAAATTGTTGGGATAAAGATTCAATGCTTTATTTTTTATATTATTTTCAATAAAATCATCATTACCATAAATAAAATGGGTATTTGATTGGAGTATATAATTCTATTAATTTTCTATGTTAGGTCCCAAGGTTGAAGGCAATATTGTTATTTTATCATTTTTTTTGATTCATGATGTTTGTTGTCATAAAAATGGAAGTGTTCATTAGTTCGACAAGGTTGGTTTGGCTCAAATTTTGAATTATAGAATTAAAGTTTGACTCATTTTCTAAGCATACTTCATTTTTCTGCTCAGGTCTATTTCTATGTTTAATATTTTTATCTAAATCTATTCAAATGTTAAAGGAATTTTGACTATAGATAGATAACTTAACCCATAATACTTTAATCGTAAATAATAGCACATATCAAAGATTCTTCCTTTAAATGAAGAGATATTCATTTTAACTATTCAAACAATCATTTCTTTTGTTAAAAAATATTTTATGTTTTTCTTTCCTTTCCATTACGTTTACTAATTCCATTACGTTTACTAATTTCAATTCAAAGATAGTGCAACTTACTACAATAATAAGCTACACAATGTTACAGAAGCCAGGCTGGGTCACTGGTTTTGTATGCCATTGGTTTGATCTATTTTGACATTATGGGCCAACCAAGCACACATCGACATTTTTATTATTTTTTTCCTCATTTTTATTTAAAAGTTAACATTTTTTTTCATAAATGATGTAATATAAAGTCATTTGTAACTCATTTCATGGGGTAGATAATATTTAAAAAAAAATTTGAATGGTTGACATTGCCCATAAAGTCCATGTACAGTGGGGATGATGGGTCAAACCTTTTTCCTTGATGGATTGGACGAGAACAACTTGTTAAATTAGTTGCATTGGGTTGTCTTGTCATCTTATAATGTCAAGCCCTCTATTATAGCGTGCTGAATTAACCTAACCTGGTTCATTTAACACGTCTCATGAATAACGTGTTGGACTTTATGTGGCCTACATGATAATAAATGGACCAAGATAATTAAATCAATTACTAAGGTAAAATTATAAAGTAAATCCTAATTCAGTTTAACTAGTCTAGTGATAAGAGTTTGACTCTACTTCAGTAACTAATTAGAATATAGATTCCTTGATTGTAGGATACAACTCAATTAGTCTAGTATAGGTCCCTAGTCTAGTCTATAAAAATTGCCTGTGCACCATCATAAGGTAATTATCAAGAAAAGGATATAGACTAGAAAGCTTATACGGGGTGTTCGTCTTTGTGTATTTGGATCGAGTCTAGGTTCTTGATCAACAATAGCTAGAGGTACGTTTCTATTTAAATTATTACATGTGGCATCAGAGCTAGGCTTTCTAGCCTTGTTCTTCAAATCATCCAGTGAGATTCATTAAAAACGAATTTTTATGTATATATTGTTTATGCAATTAAATAATTCGTATTAAGGATAAACGAGTTATAATAAATATAGGAAAAGCATGAAATTGAATTTTTAACATTCTATAATTAATTTCATGATTTGTATTTATGCATCGAAATATATTTTATGAATATACTATGAATTTGTATGTATATTTTGTGTATTAAAATTTAATCACAAAATTCTTGATTAGTTCATGTAAAACCAAAATTATTAGAGGATTTTAATAGATTAATTGTCTATCTATGTTATTAAACCCAAAGATTAAAAGAAAGATAAATAAAACAAGAAAATTTTGTGGTATATTAAAACGAGACTAATATTGTTTTATAGAATTCAAGTAATCTTGAACGTTTGATGATGATTTTTGTGTTTTTGATCATAATTGATGCATGGGCCATGTAAATCTAGTATAAACTCATGCTTTTAGGCCTTTAATTACATGAAATTTGGATTAAAAACATGAAAATATAAGCAAAAACAATAAATAGAGCTGAACGGATCAAAAAAATATCCAACCAAGTCGAGCCCACTCGACTATAGGAAGAAAAAAGGCCAGGAAAAAGTCCCAGCTAAATCCCATGCACATAAGTCCCCGGGCCATTTTGGTTTCATCTTTTCTAGACCCAAATATTTTATGATTTTTAATTTTTTTAGATTTTTAGATCACGTAAAGTATTTATTATTTAATATTGGTGTTTAATTAAATAATAAATATATTTATATGTAAATATTCTGTGATTTTATTTCATGATAAAATGTTTTGATATGTTGAGAATATTTTGGTAGTACGTACTCTCCCTAGATAGTCCAAAAAATTCGTAATCTCAACCTAAAGGTTAAGTGCATATATGTATGATAAAGTTATTGTTGAAATTACAATGTAATTGTGCATATTATATGTCATGAAATAAACACATTTTGATCTTGTGCATATTTTTATGTGACTTAAGGATGCATGTTATATATTATGTTATGATATTTTTTAAATCAGTTATAGCATGACAATTAGAATTTCCATTATAGTATGTGAAATTCTTGCTACATAAAGAATTGATGTTATTAAGGATCTAAATTACTAGCTTAGTATTAGCCAAAGCATTTTGAATTACATGATTTAGATAAATTAGTAGTTATTTAAAATAAAGAATTTTTCTTTAAATAACTACATACGGTAAACATCAATAAAGTTTTATGCCATAAATTTATTTAGTATATATTTGAGTTATTAAATCATGTTTGCAATTTTTTATAGTATATATATTATGTTATTATAAAGAATCTAAATCAATTGCTTGGGAATAGCCATATCATCTTAAGTTGATTGATTTATAGTAGTTATTTAAAATAAAATTTTCTTTCTATAACTACATACGGAGGATGACATTAATATGTAATTATTTATGCTATAATTGCAATAAGTTAACATGATTTACTATTATATTCCACTGCAATTATTAATATGCAATAAAGAATTCTGCATATATTAGGAATGTCATTATTAAAGTTCTAAATTGCTAACTTACAAGTAGCCACAGCATCTTAAGTTGGTTGATTTAGATGATAATTGTTAGTTATTTAAAATAAAATTTCCTTTAAATAACTGCATAAGAAAATGACATTAATAAAGAATATTGTGATATACAGTAGGTTTTATGCATGCATGTTGGATGTTATTATTAAGTTATGAACTATTAACTTAAAAGTAGTCACAGTATCTTAAGTTAATTGATTTAGATAAAATAGTAGTTATTTAAAACTACATAAAGAAAATGACATCCATAAAGTGTTAGACCATGAAATCAGTTATTTGGCCCTACAAAGAAATAATTAATTTTGTAAAATGGTTAAAGGATAAAATAATATATAACATTAAAGTTAAATTTTCTTAGACCCACAGGTATGGATTATTTAATTTTGGTGTTTTAAAGCTATTGTTTTATCATTAAAGTTACGTAAAATCCATATGCATGATGCACCTTTAACCACAGGAAGGTCTGGATTTACATTTTGAATATAAAGTATTTTATTCAACTAAAGTATAGTTTCTCGCATTTTGCAGCAATTTCTACTACTGTGATTAACAAGGCTGCTATAATAAAATGCTATTCGGTGATGAAAAATTACTCTAATACAAGAGTAAATTAAGCTATTTTAGGTGTAAAGATCTTGACTTAGTGTTTTGGGTGGACAACTTGTCCTCAACGAATAAAGTACGCAAGAGGACAACAGATTTTGATGTACAGTGGGAGCAATCTAATCGTTTAAAAATGATGTACATTAAATCTATATTAGTAAATCAATTTGGATTTCATCCTAACTACTATAAGATCAAGGATAATTGCAAAGCCACTAAAGACCAGATTGTTAAATCTGATAAGGTTTTAGCTATCACCCTAATAGAGAAGCTTTCAGAAATAAAGTGCAACAATTCTAAAATTGTGCATAAGCACATTATGGGATTTTAGAGATATTGTTGTTCAACTTAAAACTTTGGAATTGAGTTTTTTGAGTAAATCTCTTATCACTTTCCTATTCAACTTTTTTTCCTAATGAGTATGACTATGAAACACATATAAAGAAAATGGTCTATCAACGAACTCTCAGTTATATGTGTTCAAGAGGACAAAAGATTAAAGAATGAGAAACTAGATTCAGTTAGTCTAGTGACTCAAGATAAAAAGTGATAAATAGGCAATAAAGGTGAAGAAGAGAAAAATGCCAATAAAGAAAATGGCATCAAGTCTTTCATTTTGTTTCAATTTAGATACATAAAGAAAAAATGCCTAAAGTATAAAAGGGACTCAAAAATAAAGGTAAACTCATTTTGTATGAATCTCTTTTAGTGATGTTCTTAATAATAGATGGTGGTTAGACTTATGTTCAATAAGGTAAACTCATTTTGTATGAATCTCTTTTAGTGATGTTCCTAATAACAGATGGTGGTTAGACTTATGTTCAATAAATTATATTTCTATAACCATTTAAGGTTTCATAAAGTCAAGGAAACCAAAGG
>JBBYHM010294689.1:0-27380 GCA_038381775.1 Adansonia rubrostipa | reverse complement strand
TAGGCGATTTGTTAGAGATTTCTCTACTATCACTACCCCATTGAATGAAATCATTAAGAAGAATATTGGTTTTAGATAGGAGAAAGAACAGGAAAATGCATTTAATACCTTAAAGGAAAAGTTATGTACTACACCCGTTTTACGTTTGCCTGATTCTTCCAAGACTTTTGAAATTGAATGTGATGCTTCTGGATTGGTATAGGGGTTGTTTTGATGCAGAAGAATTGTCCCATAGCATATTTCAATAAAAAGTTGAGCGGATCAGTTTTGAACTACTCCACTTATGATAAAGAGCTTTATGCCTTAGTGAAAGCTCTTTAAGTATGGAAACATTACTTGCTACCTAAAGAGTTTGTGATACATAGTGATCATCAATCTCTCAAGTACTTAAAAGGATAAGGGAAATTAATCAAAAGGCATGCAAGTTGGGTGGAGTATCTTGAAACATTTTTGTATGTGATAAAATACAAGCAAGGTGAGGAAAATGTTGTGGCTGATGCACTATCAAGAATATACATTTTGATTTGTATGCTACTTCCAAGTTACTTGGATTTGAGCATTTGAAAGAGTTGTATGTTGATGATACTGATTTTGCTAATGTATATCAAGCTCATGAACAAGTTGCATTTGATAGTTCTATAGACATAAAGGATATCTTTTTAGGGCCAAACAACTTTGCATTCCTACATGTTCTATTAGGGAGTTGCTTGTTAGAGAATCACATAGTGGAAGGTTAATAAGGCATTTTGGTGTGCAAAAGACGTTAGATATTCTTAGTGAACATTTTTATTGGTCGAATATAAGAAGAGATGTGGAAAGGGTTTGTGCCAGATATATTGCATATAAACAAGCTAAGTTTAGGTTTATGCCTCATGGTCTGTATACGCCTTTACCTGTACCTAGTGAACCTTGGACTGATATATCTATGGATTTTGTATTGGCTTTACCTAAGACTAGGAAAGGTAGGGATAGCATATTTGTTTTTGTGGACAGATTTAGTAAAATGGCATTATTAATATAATAATAATATAATATTAATATAATATTTAGAATTAGAAAAATATAATATTAAAAAATATAATATTAGAATTATAAAAATTCGTTATAATTATATAAATATTTATATATATTTATTATTTATCTATATATTAAATATCTTTTTTTATATCTTAGTTATATTTTTTTCTATTCTATTTATTATTTTTATTTTATTATTTTTATTATTTTTCTATTCTATTTATTATATGTTCTATTTAGTATATTCTATAATATTAGTATAATATTACTCTATTTTTTTTCTATTTTAGTATATTTTACATTTAAATTATATATATGTTTTTTATATAGATTTTTATATAGATATAGATTTAATTTAATAGATAGATTTTTTAATAGTAAAATGGCTCATTTCATTGCTTGCCATAAAACAGATGATGCAATAAACATTGATGATCTTTTCTTTAAGGAAGTGGTTTGGCTTCATGGTGTGCCAAGAACCATTATTTCAGATAGGGATGTTAAGTTCCTAAGTTACTTTTGGAGAGTTTTGTGGGGAAAGTTGGGCGCTAAACTTTCATTCTCTACTACATGTCACCCACAAACTGATGGGCAAACTAATGTAGTTAATAGGACTTTAGGAACCATGTTGCGTGCAATTGTTGGAAAGAACTTGAAAGCTTAGGAAGATTATTTGCCATTCATTGAGTTTGCATATAATCGTTCTATACATTCTTCTACAGGTTATTCTCCATTTGAAATTATGTATGGTTTTAATCCATTAACTGTATTAAACTTGATGCCTTTACCTTTGAATGAGATTGCTAGTTTAGATGGCAAGAAGAAGGCTGACTTGGTTAAAACAATACATGAGAAAGCACAAGAACAAATTGAGAAAAAGAATCGTATATCAATAAAGGTAGATAACAAGTTATCTTTGAACCAGGTGATTGGGTTTAGGTGCATATGCGAAAAGAGAGGTTTCCATAAGAAAGAAAGTCAAGACTTGATGCAAGGGGTGATGGACCATTCCAAGTGTCAGCACGCATCAATGACAATGCATACAAGATTGACTTGCTAGGTGAGTATAATATTAGTGCTACTTTTAATGTTTCTGACTTATCTCCTTTTCACTTTGATTCAGATTCGAGGATGAATCCTTTAGAAGAGGGAGGGGATTATGTGAGTACAACCATGGTACATTGCAAGAGGAATGGAACCAAAGATAAGCTAGCATTGCCGAATGGACCGGTAACAAGATCAAGAGTCAAGAAGTTCAAAGAAACACTTCAATCCTATTTGGGAAAAATTGTAGATGGCATGGAATCTTAAGAGACAATAGCTTTGGGCAGCCCACTACTTGTGTTTTGCATGTGGGCTTCTTTTTAATTCATTATGGGTTGTTTTGGTGAAATGGGCTTTTATTAGCTTGCAGCTCATTTAATTTAAACCTTTAGGCTTAATGGGTTATATTTTAGAGATGTTAGGTTTGGGCTTTACTTATTTTGATGAGAGGCCCATGTTTAAAGGTCTTTTATATCTCTAGGGTTTTTTTTTTTTGTTTTCAAGGGGTATAAATACCTCATAATGAACATTGGGTGGCAGATTTGCTTATTGGAAAAATATTGAGTTTCCACTCATCTTAGGGAGGATTTCTTGTCTTCTTCTATTGCATCAGAAATATAATTCTTATTAAGGTAATTTCTTATGGCGAATTCTATTTTTGTTTTCAAATCAACCTTATCATATGCGTTTCCATTCATATAATTGATTGGGGGTTTATTAGGGTTAGGAATTCTTGTTCATGTTATTGTCAAAGTGTGTGTTTAAGGGGTTTTAGGTTCTTTAGCCTTGGGGTTTCGCATTAGGTAGTCTTAGGATTTTGATGATCTTCTTCTACCTTGATGTTGCTTGGATGGTCAAATATGCTATATTTTATTTTCTCTATCATAACAGTCCATGTTCATGCATTTCTTGTCATGTTTTATCCTCCTTCACATGTTCAACTCATATTTGAATGTTCACCTTAATGTGTCTTGAGAATATTCATGCAGTTTCTTGCATTTGGGTAGGTTTCATTGAACAAAAATGTCATCTTGAAAATTACAGCGTGTTTTTCCTTTTTTAAACATGTTCATATCATTTTTCATAGCATGATTCTTGATGTCATTTATGAAGTCAATATGTCTATGCATCTTTCTTATTCATTTCCTTGTATTTTTACTATTTTTCCCTTGCCAAAATGTCATACTTTTGTTTAATTATGCCGTCAATGTTCATATACTTATGTGTCAAATGTTGTTCTTAAGATGTTCATCAAAATGTTTACTTCTTGATTACAAAAATCTAACTTTTTTTTTTTAAAAGCCAAGTGAAATTTATATTACCTCTAATAAATGGGAACAACATGGATTTAATGTTTTAACAAAGTTGGTCCTCCAATCTTAGGGATAAATCAAGTTTTTTATGTTTGGATTCATGGCCAAATAAAGTTAAAATTTATGATTTCCAAACTAAAATTGCCTCTTACTTGTTTTAAAATGTTTAGGCCTTGATTTAGAGTTTAATTACCCTTATTGGTGACATGGTCAACAAGCTATTTCATCATCCTAAATTGGTCTGGGATTGTGTAAATAAGCTTGTGAAGCCCATGTCACCATTTTTTTCTATCATGGATGTTCAGATGTCTTTGGCTTGAGTTCAGTCCTAAGAAAATCAAGAATACTGAAAAACTCCCTTGTTTTTGCTTTGGCAACATTGTCCTTACCACTTAAAAATTATTTTCAAGCTTAATCACATTTTTCTAGAATATTTCTTATATTTTTTCTTGAAAAAGCATTGAATTACCTTTCTAACAATGTCTTGTTTGCACTTGAACCAATCCAAATAAAGGGGTCATGATTTTTTGAACTTTTGCTATTTAGAACCCCTAAAACTAGTTAACTGCATTCTGTTTTGGCCATTTTGGCCTATTAGATGATTTTCTTTGTTAACTTTGAATTCGGTTTTGATATAACAAACAACTTAAGCTAAATTAATTTATACTCAACTTGGTATTTATGTTAAAGTTGAAAAACACTTTGAAAAGTTCTAAGTTCTTATTTTCTTAAAAATATATGTTCCAAAATGTATATTTATACTTAAAATAATTTTGAGATATGTTTGAGTTAATATCAAGTTAAGAAAAATCATTTCACAAAGGATTTTGAAGGAATATATCGATACAATGAACAAATATATCGACACTATGCTTAAAACCCTCATTTGTGTCGATTTTTTTAAGCATGCATCAATATATTGCAGTGAGTATCGATATTCACCCCATATGTATCAATACAATGCTTGGTAGTAGCCAAGGTTTGGCTGAAACCCTTGAATGTGTCGATACAGGTGTGTTTGTATCGATACAGCTTGGTTGGTATCGATACTCAGTCCCTTGTATCAATAAAACAAGTTGTAATGATATTTTTTGATTCTTGTATCAATACTATAGGTATTGTATCGATACTAAGTGTAGATCTAAATGGAAACAAGCATTTATCAAGGATAAAATGGCTCTCCAACCACCAAGTTAAATTCTTCATTTTTACTTGTATCAAATTTATACTTTTTCAAGTCTATTTGTATCTATTCACTTTGTACTTAAATTCTAGCAAATATCCACCTACTAGAGGTTCAATTTGTTTGCAAAACACTTCATTCATATCACAAAAGGGGTATGAAAAAGTGAGTGAAAATATTTGAAAATTTAGGGTAGAATTCTCAAAGGGATTAAAAGGTTCTATCTAAGCCTTAAAAGATAGTGGTGTAAGGTTATACCTTAGCCTTAAAGGTAAACAATTTGATTAGTGAATTATGGGAATCACCTTGGTAAGAAAGTATGAAGAAGAGAGGATGTAGGTGCCAAATTGAAGGACCGAACCTTTATACTTTGATTGTTTGTTTTTCTTACCTTTAACTTCTTTTATTTTCAATTTGCTTTAAATTTATCAAGTTTATGAAGAACCAATTCACCCTCTTTTGGTTCAATCTTTTCCTCGAGCTAACAATTGGTATAGAGCTTTGGTCTCTATTATAGGTCTCATAACCTTGAGAAAAAATCCTTAATAGCTCAAAAATGGAGATTGCAAACATGATGCTTAAAGCCTTAAGAAGCTCATAAGAGTTAAAAACCAAGATAAAGTTTGTCTTAGGGCATTTGAGACAAATGCAAATACTATAAGACTTAAAGGACATTCCATCATGAGACCTTTGCTCTTTAATGATGACAACTACTCATATTGGAAGACAAGAATGGCACTCTTTATCCAAGCAAATGACTACGAAGTATGGAAGATCATTGTTAATGGACCACTCATCCTTAAAAAGAGAGTTAGAGATTATATTGTGCCAAAGGAAGAAGAAGAATGGGATAAACAAGACACTAAAATGGCACGATTAAATGCCAAGGCCATGCACACACTATTTTATGCTCTTGGTCTAAGTAAGTATAATAAAGTCTTACTATGTATGTGACAATGCCAAGCACGGGTGGGACAAGTTAGCAACCACACATGAAGGAATAAATCAAGTCAAGGAATCCAAAATAAGCATTCTTACACTTAACTATGAATTGTTCAAGATAAAGGCAGATGAAACTATCAAAGAAAGGTCGAATAGGTTCATGGATATTATTAATGGGTTAAAGGCACTTGGAAATACCTATCCAAATAAAGAGATGGTGAAAAAACTACTCAATAGTCTTCCTAAGTCTTAGGAAGCAAAAGTGATTGCAATTGAAGAATCCAAAGATGCCAACACATTTTCTTTAGATAAACTCATAGGTTTTTTTCTAACCTAAGAGATGAAGATTAAGCATGGACAAGAGACACCAAAGAAGGCAAGTGTTACCTTTAAAAAACCACTCCTAGTGATGATGATAATGATGATGAGGAGGTTAAGGTTGAGGAAGATGAAGAAACGACCATGTTTGCAAAACAATTCAACAAATTCATAAGAATGAACAAAGCAAGAAGACCTCCTAGAAAATAAATGATGAAGAGAGACTCAAGCAAGAAAAAGAAAAAACCAATCATTTGCTATTAGTGTAAGAAATCGGGACACATTAAATTTGAATGTCCAATGTGGAAGAAATCAAACTCAAAAAAGCAAAAAAAGAAGGCTATGGTGGCCACATGGAGTAATACTGACATATCCAATAATGACGATGAGGAGGTGGCTAACCTATGTTTCATGGCTCACGATAAGCCCAAGGTATCTTCTAATGCTAATCCTTACTCATTTGATGAATTAGCATTAGAATTTGAAATCATAAATTTAAAATATAAGAAAATGATTTCTAAACTTAAGGAAGAGAATAAAACATTAAGCTTGACAAATGATGATCTCAATAAGAAAGTAAATGAGTTACAAGTCAATATTGATGATCTAAATAAGAAAAACACAAACTTGCATAACTCATTTATAAGGTTTTATATGGCACAACAAAAATTGGAAAATATGCTAGAAACACAGAGAGCATTCTTTGATAAAGATGGTTTAGGCTATAATAGAATTGAAAAAGAAACTTACTTCAAGAATTTCTTTGTCACACAAAATAAATCATTTGATACATCTAGCATATGTACTCATTGCCATAAACTTGATCATACATTTCACACGTGTTCTTTAAAGACTATTAATAATAGAGGCAAGCTTCTTTAGGAAGGTATAGGCCCCTAAGGGTGTTAGCACATCTCAAGATGAGGCTACCAAAATAAATGGATTCCAAAAGGCACAAGAATTATGAACACTAATACTCGAAGACCCAAAAAAATTTGGGTACATAAAAAAAACATGACTTTATGGTTGCAGGGGGATGAGCATTGCTTTGAGGCAAATTCAACAAGGGAGAATTCTTGGTATCTTGATAGTGGATGCTCAAAACATATGACTGGTGACAAAAATCAATTCATAGAGCTAAGGCCTAAGGATAGAAGAAGTGTTACTTTTGGTGATAAGTTAAAAGGACAAATTAAAGGTGTTGGAACCATAGGTAACAACTTTTCATCCAACATTGAAAATATTCTATTTGTCAAAGGTCTTAAACATAATCTCCTTAGTATTAGTCAATTGTCTAATAAAGGCATGAAAGTTATTTTTGAATCAATGTAAATCAAATAAACTTGCTTTTGTAGGACATAAAGAAGGAAATGTTTATGTTGTGCATCTAGATGACTTATCTTCTAAAAATGTTTGTTTCGTTGCTAATAATGATGACTTGCCTTGTTTGTGGAAAGATTAGGACATGCTAGTATGAATGTAATTTCCAAACTATCTAGAAAAGACCTTGTCGTTGGATTGCCAAAAATGAAATTTGATAATGATAAAATATATGATGCATGTGTTCAAGGGAAACATAAAAGAGCTTTATTCAAACCAATTAATATTGTTTCAACTTCTAGAGTATTACAACTTATTTATATTGATCTTTTTGGTCCTACTAGGACATTAAGCTTAGGAGGTAAACAATATGGGTTTGTTATTTTAGATGATTACTCTAAGTTTACTTAGGTTCTCTTCTTAAGCTCAATGATGAAGCCTTAGAGAAATTTGTTACTTTTTGCAAAATTATCCAAAACAAAAAAGGTTATTCTATTTCAAGTGTAAAAAGTGATCATGGAAAAGAATTTGAAATCTTGGTTTTGATAAATTTTGTAATGAAAATGGCATTAGCCATAATTTCTCGACACCTAGAACTCCTCAACAAAATAGAGTTATTGAAAGAAAAAATAAAACCTTGGAAGATATGACTAGAACCATGCTTTATGAAAACAATTTACCTAGATATTTTTGGGCGAAAGCCATTAACACTTCTTGCTATATTATAAATAAAGCTATGGTTAGGCCAATCCTAAAAAAAACTCCAAATGAACTTTTTAAAGGAAGAAAACCTAACAATAGCTACTTTCATCCTTTTGGATGAAAATGTTTTATGCTAAATAATGGAAAGGATAATATTGGTAAATTTGATGCACAAAATGATGAAAGAATTTTTCTTGGCTATTCAACAAATTCCAAATCTTAATGAGTGTTTAATAAAAGAACCTTAGTTGTTGAAGAGTCAACACATGTTATATTTTATGAAGCTAACTCAACCTTGAGAAAGGTATCTCTTGATAATGATGATGTAGAGATTTACCAAGCATAAGCATCACACAATGAGCAAGGACAAACAATGCAAAATCAAAAAGCTCTAAAAAAGGAAGAACTACATGAGCCAACTCAAGTAGAAAGGGAAAGAAATCATCCCGGAGAGTTGACTTATGTCAAAGAAGGTGAGAGAATTAGTGATCCTAAGCAAGGGTAAGAACTAGATCATCTCTTAGAAATGCATGCAATTATGTAGCTTTTCTTTCACAAACTAAAACTAAGAATTTAGATGAGGCTCTAAAAGCTGATAATTGGATCATGGCCATGCAAAAGGAGTTAAACCAATTTGAGAGGAGCAAAGTTTGGAATTTAGTGGAGAGACCTAGTAATTATCCCATCGTAGGTACTAAATGTGTCTTTAAGAACAAACTTGATGAACATGGAACCATAATTAGAAATAAGGCTAGAATAGTAGATAAAGGATATAATTAAGAAGAAAGAATTGATTTTGATGAAACTTTTCCCCTTGTATCTAGACTAAAGGCCATTAGAATACTTCTAGCCTTTGCATGTTTTAACAATTTCAAGTTGCATCAAATGGATGTCAAAATTGCCTTTTTAAATGGTTTCATTAATGAGGAAGTTGATGTTGAGCAACCTCCCGATTTTGAAAATCCTTATTATCCCGATCATGTCTTTAAACTTTCAAAAGCTTTGTATGGACAACAAGCACCTAGGGCATGGTATGAAAGGCTCTTAAAATTTTTAATTGAAAAAGGTTTTAATAGAGGCAATGTTGACAAAACTCTTTTTATAGAAGTAAAAAACAAGGACATTTTAGTGATTTAAGTTTATGTTGATGATATTATCTTTGGTGCTACTAATGAATCTCTTTGTTAAGAACTTTCTAAGTTAATGCAAGGTGAGTTCGAAATGAGCATAATGGGAGAATTAGCATTCTTTTTGGGACTACAAGTCAAGCAAACAAAAGATGGCATCTTCATTAATCAAGCAAAGTATACCAAGGAATTACTCAAGAGGTTCAAAATGGATGAAGCAAAGCCTTGTTCCACACCTATCAGTACTTCAATAAAGCTTAAGAAGGATGAGGGAGGTAGATATGTCAACTCTAAACTTTATGTCTATGATAGGTTCATTGCTATGTCTTATCACAAATAGACCCAACATAATGTTTAGTGTATGCCTATGTGTTAGATATCAATCATCACCGAGGGAGTCAAATATAGTTATCGTGAAAAGAATTTTTAGATATCTTAGAGACACTCCAATCTATGCTTATGGTATCCAAAAAAATCATCTCTTGCCTTACATGCTTATTCCGATGCGAATTTTGTTGGATGTAAAATTGATAAGAAAAGCACTTCTGGTGCTTGTCAATTTCTAGGAAATATGCTCGTATCATATGCCGCAATGTACCCCAAGATGGATCCACACGGATCTATGGGTGCATATGACTTAAAATATTTTTTTGACTTAGAAATGTCTTCTTGATCGAAACTTTTCCTTCTCGACATGATGAGAATGAGAAAGTACAGATTTTTGACTTGTGATACAGTGAAAAGGACCATAAGATGACTCGTTTATCTTATTGGTCTTGAATAAGCATCACGAAATGGCCAACGCTTAGAGTCACCACCGATCATTTTGGGCTAGGCATGATCAGATGCCTATTAAAACCTATGTTTTGAGTTAAGAAACTCAAAACGTCGATCCCGTGGTCTATGTAATACAAAGATTCACCGTTTGGGTTTGGGAGTTGGTTACATAGGATAAGGTAAGAACTTTCTAAGTTAATGCAAGGTAAGTTCGAAATGAGCATAATGGGAGAATTAACATTCTTTTTGGGACTACAAGTCAAGCAAACAAAAGATGGCATCTTCATCAATCAAGCAAAGTATACCAAGGAATTACTCAAGAGGTTTAAAATGGATAAAGCAAAGCTTTGTTCCACACCTATCAGTACTTCAATAAAGCTTGAGAAGGATGAGGGAGGTAGATGTGTTAACTCTAAACTTTATAGGTCTATGATAAGTTCATTGCTATATCTTATCACAAATAGACCCAACATAATATTTAGTGTATGCCTATATGTTAGATATCAATCATCACCGAGGGAATCAAAAATAGTTACCATGAAAAGAATTTTTAGATATCTTAGAGACACTCCCAATCTAGGCTTATGGTATCCAAAAGAATCATCTCTTGCCTTACATGCTTATTCCGGTGCAGATTTTGTTGGATGTAAAATTGATAAGAAAAGCACTTCTAGTACTTCTCAATTTCTTGGAAATATGCTCGTATTATATGCCGCAACGTACCCTAAGATGGATCCACACGGATCTATAGGTGCATATGACTTAAAATATTTTTTTGACTTAGAAATGTCTTCTTGATCGAGACTTTTCTTTCTCGACATGATGAGAATGAGAAAGTACTGATTCTTGACTTGTGATACAGTGAAAGGGACCAGAAGATGACTCGTTTATCTTATTGGTCTCGAATAACCATCACGAAATGGCCAACGCTTGGAGTCACCACCGATTATTTCAGGCTAGGCATGATCGGATGCCTATTAAAACCTATGTTTCGAGTTACAAAACTCAAAACATTGATCTCGTGGTCTATGTAATACAAAGATTCATCATTTGGATTCAAGAGTTGGTTACAGATGAAGAGGTACGAATCTCTTCGTGACGCCCAAAATCAGTATCTTACTAGCTATGTCTTATCTTAGTTTTGATTCTTTAGATCTTAACTCGTCTTTATTTCGATATAACCCCTTTTAATGCATAAATCTTATAGAAATACAAATCCAGGTTTTGATGAAAAAGATTTAGTCTCATATACGCCTCAAAGAGATAGGGAATATAGAGATTTTCAATAAAAATGACTTCTAGATTTTACTTTGAAAAATGGAATATTTCGCTTTGGGCACTAGAGAGATACTCACGTGGAATATTACCTTTAATTTTACTTAAAATGATTGGAAAACATGAATGCAAAAAATCATCACCAAAAAAAAAAATCATGTTAGTAAGGCAATAAATGAAATAACATAACATGGATCATTCAATGCAATAATAAAGAAAAGAGATGGACTATTGGAATTAATCTCGCAATTGGCATCAATTATCTAGAAATAACTGAATCGATAATTTTTGAGATGCATCTGGGTTTCTTGATTAAACAAGGTTTGTTTGACATATTCATGAAAGTTTGAGAAGGAAAAAAATTTAATTGTAGTTGAAAGACAAGGTTAGAGTATCCCTTCAAAAAGATAAGGTTAGAGTATCCCCATGGATGATAAATAAATTTGACAAAGGAAGACTTCTAAATCTTGACAATTTTGAAAAACGGGGTTGAAGTATCCCTTCAGAAAGTCAGGGTTAGAGTATCCCTGTGGATGATAAATAATTTAACAAAGGAAGTTTTTTTTAGATCTTAACAAATTTGAAGAGCAGGGTTAGGGAAGGTCGGGGTTGGAGTATCCTGAAAAGTGACATATCTAACACTCTTTCAAGAAGTCAGGTTGGAAAACTTAAGTTGACAAAACTTCCTGATTTAGAAAATGGGTGAGCATTCCGATGATTTTTGGCCAAAAAAATTATTGTGAATAAGGATGGTAAAGATGTAAAATATGTTCATGCCTTGCTACGAGCTTGTGGGAGGTTGAAGCATGTTCTCGAGTCTGATCGAGGTGACACGGAGACATTAGAATGTCTCGAGATGAAATTCAGGAAAACACCTTAATTTGGACTGTGATCGAGAATAAGGGACAACATCATGCGATCCCATTTTCTGAATTTATTTTGGATTGGTTTGAAGGCTTTAGAGGGTAGATAAGATACCGCTAGAAAGCTAACTCGATGAGGGTCAATCTAAAAATATTCCCAATATCCTAAAACATTACTTTCTAGGGGAAAAAATTTTCAAGTTCGAATTAATTTTGCTGCTAGCAGAGCATATGAGGGACAAGGTGTGTTAAAATTTGAAAAATCATTTTGGACTCATTTGGTATCAAAAAATTGCAAATAATACTTTTTCGGAAAGGGAATTTCATGAAAACTTTAGGAAAAATGTTGGATGGATTTGAAAAAATCATTTAATGGATCTAATGGGCCCAACCAGAATGCATTTTGTTAACTCCAGGCACTCCGGATAGTCTAGGTTTGAAAAGTCATAACTCTTTCATCCGAACTAATCTAAGGTTGAATAAGACATTGTTTTAAAGATAATTTGACACACTTTAAGAGAAAAATATCAAAAAAATTCACGAAAAATCATTTGCAATTTTAAAGTGATTTTTCAATTTGCAACAGTTATGCTGCCAACAGGGCACAAAGCAAAGTGGGGATATTTCTCATTTTCTTTATGTTTACGGGTCCAAACTTGAGTCATTAACATTCGAACGTCCATGAATAAAGGGAAAGAGTGGCATGAGCATTACAAACTTATTTGCATAGCCTCGGAGTAATTTGGGACGATGAAACAGCTTGTTGATCATACCACTCAAGGTTTTTATTCACAAATAAGGCATGAATATTTTGAGAAAAGTGTAAGGCCATTTTCATTGGAAAATCAAAAGATTTGGGCTCGTTTAACTAAGATTCCAGATCTGGAAAACTTAAGTTTTCTCCAAGATATTTTGCTAACTTTAAGGAAAATGTTAAGTCCACACTAATCCTCATTGGTTGAGGTTAACATGCTTGGCTTGGGGAGGTTTTAAAAATCAGTTTTTGACAGCAATTAAACATTGATTTTGACAAGAGCAAAACAATAAACATACAAGGGGATGGCATATAACATGAATGGGGATGCTAACTTTACCAATGGTCTAGACAAAGAAAGTGTTATGCACTTTGACAAGAAAATGTTATGGATGCTGAAAATGATAATGATTCATGACAAGATGCAAGCTAATGTATAAATATGCTTGAAATATGTTAGGCTAAGGATTCATACATGGATTAATCATAACAAGATGCATGGATATGGCATAAAATGCATGAGCAAGAACTATCAAAATAATAAGGATAAAATAAGGCATTCTGCACATCGAAGGGCATTAAAGTATCCAAATCCTAAACTATCACAACCAAAAGCCATAATAATGCATGAGAATCCTAAGAGGGTGAGGGAAACATGGAGAGCTTACTAAAATGATGAAGATGCTGAAAAACAGAAAATAAAAATGACAAAGTAAGAAGTTATACCAACAAAACTTTAACTTTGGCCAAATAGTTGGAGCGATAGAGATGGCTTGAATTTCTCTCTTTTCCTTGTTGTTAATAAGCAAGAAGAAGAGAGAAAAAATGAGGTTTTGGTTCTAGTATAGATGAGGGTGATTTTTAGAATGTGTAATGGTTGCCAGTGAGTGTTTTAGGGCTATTTTTAGGTAGTGAATGAAGAGCTACGGGATTTTTGGTTTTCTTGATATAGGAATGTGTTTTTGGAAGCTAAAACAAGTTAGAATCTAACCTCTTTTAGCTGAGATATAAGTGGTCTACTTATACTAGCATTTTGGAGCCAGTTTGTAGATGCTTTTGGTCATTGCTCAAAGGGGACAAAGTGATGTCAGCTTGGTGGCTATAGAGTGGCTGTAGGGAGCAACTTGTTTCCAATGTGATGGACATAGGGTGGCTAGTTTAAATGCTAAAATTATTTTCCAACAAATAGGGTAGCTGATGGTGATCTTGGTCAACAAACTAGGGAGTAGGGTGATCATGTGATATTAACCTTTTTTATTTAATTTAGACTTCAAAAACAATGTTTTGATTAGTTCAAAAGTCCAAATTCATAATCTGATAATGCTTTTGATCTTTTCTGATGCAAATAAACGAGTTAGAATAGAGTTTTGGATCAATGGTGGATGAGTCAAAAATGCCCGAACCATGAAAAATAGCCTATATGTATCGATACATTGCAGAATGTATCGATCCATTTGGTCTAAAAACCTTGAGTGTATCGATACTATGAACCATTTTATTAATACTGTGAACCATTATATCGATACATGTTGTTATGTACTGATACATTTCTTTACAGAATGCATGTTTTGGTCTTGGCATGGCCTAGTATCGATACATGAGCTCATGTATCAATACATTTACATGTTATATCGATACAAATGGGGACATTTCAAAATTTTGGCACATTAGAGCATTGTATCGATACATGAGAACCATCTACCGATACATGAAAACCATGTATCGATACATTCAAGCTAAATTATGAATTTTCTCATATCTTTTATGCCCGGACACCTTAAACTATGTCCTTTGATGCCACATCTTTGCATTTTACCTTTGATATGATCCATAGGCCTTCTTAACCTCCTCAAAGTACTTTGTCGCTCGGCGATCATTGCCCCCTCTCATGTCCGTGCTCCAGATTGCTAAAAAAGGCCTGCATAAAATAAGGTGTCTACATCATAGTTTTCCAAGAAATAAAATAGTGTTGCCTTATCCATAATCGAAGCGGAGTACATTTTTGTGGGAAGTTGTGCCTAAATATTATGGATAAAACAACAAATAGAGGATTTTGGCATTACCATGGATCATATTCCAATTAAATGTGACAATACTAGTGCCATTTGTCTCACTAAAAATTCAATTCAACACTCTAGAACCAAGCACATAGAGATTAGACACCACTTCATTAGATATCATGTGCAAAAAAGTGATATAGTGCTTGAATTCATTGATACTTTCATCAACTAGCTGATATTTTCACTAAACCACTAGACAAGGATAGATTTTACACAATTAGAAGAGAAATTGGCTTAATGAATGCACCCTAAGTTCATAGGTTGATAAAATTCGGATACTTTACCTCAATATTATTTGCATTATGCTCAGTTTAAAAAGCTAGCTTTACATACCTACTTGTTTGATGATGTGCAATTGTATGAATTTTTTATTCTTGGATGATTTTATTGTTTTTTTTTGTTAAATTTTAAACTGTACATGCTAAATGATTTTGATGTGAAAATTTTGGCCCAAGTTGCATTTTCAAATGCTTTTCAGAGAACAATTGGGTCAAAAATATGCTTAATTTGATACCACCTTAATGGAAATGACCCAATACTAGGCCATACATATCGATACCAGCACATTCTTTTTCCATGTATCGAGACCAGTTTCAAGGTATCGATACAAAACCTAGAATTGTTCATTCTATCGATACCTGACTCTAAGTATCAATCCAGTGTATTGATACTCCCTAGCTTGTATCGATACTCCTCAGCATGTATCGATATAGATCAACTTGTTCTATGTCTCGAGACCCTATCCTTGTATCAATACAAAACCCAAAACTATTTTTTGTATCGATACTGCCTCTTCTGTATCGATACTCACTGTTGATTTAAGACTCCTCGCACGCAAAAGCTGATTTGCATTAAGCACTGTTTATCCTCTCCTCTAGCTTCCTCTCTCTCACTCAACCTTCAATCATCAAAACTCATAATCCTTACACTTTTCTCATAATCCTTGGAAAAATCGGTTAATTTCATCACAATCCACCAATTCCATTTAAAAATCAACCCATTACCATCCAAAAACTTAAGAATTTGAAACCTCTCTTCACTCAATCCCTCGCCATTCTCTTTTTAAATTCCATAAAATTTGTCCAAATTTTTTCACAATTTTTAAGTGCTTTTTCATTCTCAAGTCTTTTCTAACTCGGTTATTGAGATTGGTTGTGGATTCACTTGATACGCTACACCATCTTGCTACCAAAACTTATCGCCCACCACGTGCTTGACCATTTTCCTTAACTAGCCTTCCCTTAGCACCTTACCCAGGTTCCTTAGCTTTACCTGCTCAACCTGCGACCTTCGGTAACTTTCACCACCATCGACGAACCTCATCGAAACCCAATCCCACCTCATTCGAAACCCACTAAATCACATCAAACACTTCACCAACATCAATCCTCTCCTCCATTTGTTCGAACCAGCATCCAATTCTATCGAGTCACCACTTGTTCGACAAAAGTCCTCAACCACTTTCAATCACTACCATGCCTCTAAAGACCAAACAAACTGCTCATCGTCAAGGACCTATTACCTTGCTTCCACCTCTACTGCTTGTCAACCACCTTCGACCCAAACACAATCATTCTTTGACCTATGCTCCCACGATGCACGAGCTCGTGAGAGGTTTACTACCATCTATGCTGTATGCCCATTCAACAATCTCGAGTTATCGACTTCCCCTTTCTCTGGTTTATTGCTTATCCATACCTTTAGATTTTTGATACTTTTGAATAGACCAAATTTCTTTCACTTAATGTTCCAGTTCACGAGAATCTTGTTCATGCATTCTTTAGCAATGACTCCCTTATCATTGATGATCATGATCATGTCATTGTTATTTGATCATATCTTTTGGGAAAGATCTCGTAGTCAACCCAGCTTCTTTTATGATTACCTTTGATTTCCCAAATGAAGGCGTAATCAATGAAAGTCTGGCTCCTGCAACTTTGTGTTCCTCGAACAACAAAGCTACCCTCCTTCCTTCGGTTGATCGCTTACTTCATCTTATCATTTCCTATGTGCTCTATCCATACTCATAACCCCATAAGTGGCATTCAAGTATAATCTCTACACCTATATATAATTCATTTGAGGGACATCCATGGGGCACTTTATGTAACTTCTTCTTCTCTAAGATTCTGAAATATTTTGACCCATTATTCCTCAGAATTGTCTTAGGACAATTCTTTCTCGAGGACCTTAGAGAAAGAGCAGAAATTAAAAAAAAATTATGCATAATCCTATTTTCTTTGACATGAAAGTGGCAACAAGGGAAATATAGAGGAGCAGGGTGCACCCGATGAATCTACCCATCCTTATTTTCTTGTAAAAGTTAAGGGCTTAAATGGTCTCGACAATGATGGCAGATGTAGGATTGATGTTACAATAGATGCAAGAGAAAAAATCTTTTACTATAGTCTCCACATACCTTAAAGTCTTTAGGAATATGATTAACTCGTATATTGTCAAGGCAAAGACATCTTAAACTTTCTTTGGATTAGTGATATTTGACATTGCTTCATTCAAACTAGCCTAAGAAATTCACTCACTATTACCTTTTGTCTTGACATGGCCATCAATCCATGGCTCTATGGCTCCGATGATTTGTGCTAGCCTTTTCTTGAAAGTCGAAGGTTGCAAACACTTTACAATATATCTTATGGGACTTAGCCTTTCAATATTGAGCAGTGTAGTGAATTCATTGATAGTGGGAGTCAAATCTTCCCGATTAAATATGAGGCATCGGTATGCTGAAATCCAAAAATGTGATGCCGCTAGCAATAGGCCAAAGTCTAACCAGTCTTAAAGTAATAGAGCTATATCTTCATATCTTTTCGTGAACAACTCTTTCTTATTATTGTCCCAACTAGCCCATATGTGCTTTAAATCATGCTAGTCTTTTTAATGGTACCTTATCTTAACTTTCTCATGTGCCTTTGAGACATAGTCGGGCTTAAGGATATCCCTATCTTTGCGTTGTTAACCCTCTGGCCATGCTCTGACTTCTTCAAAAGACTTTAGGATAGGAACGAACTATTGCTCCATGACAAACAACCATTGTTGAACACTGAGCCAACATCTAATTATCCCATAATGATGATTATGATGCACATAACAATCAAGAAACAAAAAGGGAATAAGTTAGTGACAATAAAAAATAATACATATAAGAATAAAAATTGGAAAAATAAAAACAAATCATAGAAAATGCCCCGACAATAGTCGTTGTGATGCATAAGGGCGGGCATGACAATTATGAGCATCATGAAAAGGTAAATATCCAAAGATAGCATAATGATGTATGCAGGTAAAAATTGCCTTTGTAAGGTGATAAGATACCTCTAGAGATTAACTATTGACCCACATGGCGGCATATATGCCATCACTTAGCATTTGACATACATTAAATCATCGATCAGACAACATAACGACTTATTCATGTGAAATTTTGCCTTGATCAAGACGATATGATGCTTCTTTGGGACAAAACTAACTAACTAAAAAGTGATGTTCGTTCATCACCACCTAAAGTAGGACATGTGTTAAGCCATCATTGGGTAGCATAATGGCTTTTTCAAGTTAAATATGACTTTCCTTAAGTCACTATAATGCTTTGTAAGTGATGACATTCGTTTGCCATCATTCACTTATTGATGAAAGTTAGCCATCGGTTTTACAGCATAATATCGTGTCCTAACACTAACATGACACACGTGGGTGATAATGTTCATTCAATACTGCATACATGATTAGAGTATGCGACAGTAACAGTTAGAAGTGTTTCCTAAAGTGTCCTTATTCTCTAAGTCATGATACCTTCTTAGCTGATTTATACCGCAACCTATAACCTATCCTTTACTATCCCACCAAATCCACCATGAAATAACCAATCATAAGCCAACCAAAATGTCAACAATCCTATCAACAAAGCACCAAACAATCAAGTGCAAAAATAGTTTGACCCTATCCCTATAACCTATAAAAAGCTTTATTAGGCTTTTCTCCAGGGGCATTTAGTCACCCTATAAGTGTTTCTCGATGGAAATGCCTCCAAGAGCTTTACAAAGAGTTGTAGAAACCTTATTTTGTCTATGCCAAATTTTGGCATCCTGAAACATAATAGAAATGTAATAAAATTAAATAAATAAAAATAAAAAGGGAGATGACTGTCAGGTGCCATATCACCAAGCACTATTAGGCAACACAGCGCTAGTTGAAATTTTTTTGGAAACGTCTAAAATGCCTAAGGGTCATATTAAAAAAATTACAAAAAAAGAGGCATTAAAGGTCACTATTCAGGTGTAATCGAGGTTATATGTGTAAGTATAGATCAATCATCTATCATTCCTAGCTAAGGTAAGATGTTCAAAGGGCCAAAGGTATGAAAAATTCACATTTTTGAATGAATGTATTGATACATGGCCTTTAGGTATCGATATAAGGCTTCCACATCACCAAAAACTCAAATTTTCACATGTTGCATCGATCAAAAAGGGTGGTGTATCGATACAAGAGCTTTTATATCAATACACAAACCCTTTATACCGATATCGGGTTTCAAAGTAGCTTAAAAATCCATTTTGGCTAGTTGGCATCGATACAAAGAGTGTTCATCTTAATATCAATCTCTAGGTATCCATACCAGCTTCATCATATTGATATCGTATTGATACCTAGAGCAAATTTTTACCTATAATATCGATACAAAGCTAAAATACCCAATTTATGCCATTTTCACCCTCTGGCACCATGACATTAAAACACAAACTATACCAAGTTTTTTCACCAAAGATCATCCAAATTCATAGCATGACTCAACATTGGATTTATGATTGGGTTTTAACAAAATTTTTAAGCCTAAATAGCTATGACAAGGGACATTTTCACGAGTTAATTCAATTTGTTAGAGGGCAACCTTGGACTTTTTTAGTGCTCAACTACAAAAAAAGAGCCTTGATCCATTATTTTATTTAGCCTGCCATGCATTTAGTGGGCAACTGAGCATGGTACGCTGTCCATGCATGAGGTACATGAACTAAAACCCTAAAATACCCTTATTTTTTTTGCATGTGATCCATATTATTCGTATTATTATAGAAGGCCAACATTCTCAGTTGAACAAAGGAGACATAAACATCTTAAACACATTCTAACAAATCAAAACACTATCCATAAAACCTTTCTCAACCATCTTCTTCTCTAAAAAATGTTTTATTCCTATAGTTCTTTAAAGCCACCACTAAAAACCCTCTCAAAACACTCTCTTTCACCCTCTCTTCATCCAAAACCTCTCATCCATTGTTAACACGTCTCCTAAACTCATGTTGGCCACCTTTTTCTTACTGATCAATAGCAAAGAATGGAAAAAGTGAGCTCAAAGATAGTATGTTTTCTGCTCAAAAGACAAAGTAAGTTCTAAAGCTACTTAGTATAACCTCCATCTTTTCTTTATCTCATTTTCTTCTTTCATCATGTAGACAACTCATTTTGTCCTGACCAACTTTTGGCATAATTAAAAGATAATGGAATCAAAAACATAAAAAAAAATAGAGATGACTGCCTAGTGCCATGTTGCTAGGCACTATTAGGCAATACGGTGCTAGGCAAAAATTTTTTTAGGAAGGTCTGAAATGCCTAGGGGTCACAATAAAGAAAAATATAAAAATGAGGCATCAAAGGTCAGTATTTGATTATGACCAAGTTATTCAAATGAGTGTGGGTCAGTTTCCCACTATTTGTAACCAAGGTACAGTACTGAAAGAACCTAATGTACATGCAAGTCACATTGGTGCATAAGTATTGATACCAAACTTTCATGTCACCAAAAAATTCAAATTTTCACATGTAGTATCGATACAAAAGGGTTTGGTATCTATAGCTAAGTTGCGTTCTCAATACTTAGTGTGCTTGTATTGATACAAGCCTTGACAATAGCTAAAGTTGTGATTTTTGGCAAAATGTATCGATAGACAAGCATAACTATCGATATAAATCCATAAAAGTATCAATACTGAACTCTGAGTCTCAAAAGTGGAAACAATTTTTTTTCTCTTCATTTTATAAATACTCATGAGTAAAGTTGCCTTATGTATCAATATAATATGTCTTGTATCAATACACCAAGGTATTTTTGTCTAGTTTGAGTCATTTTTCAGCCTTTGAAAATCTGATTTAAACATATTTCTTACACAAAAAATCATCAGAATTCATATCAAGCTTGCCTTTAGGCTTGTGATTGGATTTAAACAAATTTTAAAGGCCAAAATAGCCAATGGCAGGGGACGTTTTCATGGAATATATGGTTTACCAAAGGACAAGCTTGGTTTTTCTTTAGTTGCAGGCTATTACAGCCTTTCTACACCACTACTATGCATGGCAAAACCAATGGAAATAAGAGTAGTTAAGCATAGTACCTGGAGATGTCTTCTAGTTTATGAGGACAATGCCCTGACTTTTGGCTTAAAAACATTGGCTGAGCACACTCCATATAAAGAAGCCAATCTTGGCTCAGTAAAAGGAAAAAGCCTACAGAGACATTTTTCACCTTGTTCTCAGCCATATCCAGATAACCTCCAGCAACCTTCTGACCCAAAAACATTCCTAAAACACTGTTCTATTGATCTCCATTCCTCAACCAAAAACTTTATTTCGTAATTCCTCCAAAGCCCTACTTGAAAACTTTTAAAAGCTTAACCTTTCACACACTTTCATCCTTAAAACCTCTTTCCATCAACATTATAATCAAAAAAGCTTTTTCTTGTCACTTTTTTTTCGCTAAATAATAGTAGAAAGTGGGAAGAAATTGAGCTTATATTTGTTACTCCAAGTAAAGAGGAAATTTCAAGGTTTTTTGGTATATATTCTCCATCTTGCTCTATTTATTTATTTTTTTTTTGTTTTAAACATTTGCATCTTCTTAGTGAACCATTCATGGTGCCATGACCATTCTAGGACCCTTATGCATTATTGTGGCCTGGGTTGTGGTAGTTTTAGAGCTTTGATGATCCTTTTAATGCCTGAATAGCATTTGAGTTACTAAACATGCTTCTTACCATTTTTGAAATCAAAATTGAACTTGTGCATGCATCTTTGATATATTTCATCGACCATCACATGTTTAAGACATGTTTAAATCCTTATCCTAACATGTTTTTGAACATATTCATGTATTCCTTTACATTTTGATGAGTTTTATTGCATAAAAAGGCTATTTTGAAAATTCCAAAATGTTTTTCTTTGCTCAAATATGATCATATCATCTACCATAACATGAAATTTTATGTTATCTTTATGCATCTTATTTGTCACCTCTTTACATTTTTCTCACCTTTTCTATGTCAAAATGTCATCTCTTATTTGAATGTGTTATACATGTTCCTCATTATGTATATTGCATTATGTTCATAACATTTTTCGTCACAAGTGTTTCCTAGTTTGTAGCAAAAATCTGATTTCAAAAAAAAAAAAACTCGAAGTTAAGTCTATGCTACTTCTAATAGATAGAGACTAGTATGGGTTTAATGTTTTCACTAAAGTGGTCTTCCAATCTTGGAGATAAATCAAACATTTCGAGTTTCGATTCATGGTGAAACAAGTTTTTGTTTTTCAAAAAAAAAACCCTTTTAGTTGATAAAAAATAATAAGCTTTGGTCTTGAGCTTAACATCTTTATTTGTGGCATAGTCAACAGGCTGTTTCATCATCCCAAACTACTTCTGTGGAATGAACTCGTAATGCCCATATCACTCTTTTCTTTGTGTCACAGAGTTCGAACATTTATGGCTGGAGTTTGGCCTTACGAAACTTGAAAAAATAAATAATCCCTTTTTTGCTCTGACAGAACTATACTCCAGATTTAAAATTTTATTTTTGAATCATAAATGATTTTTCTAGAATTTTTTTATATTTTTTCCTTAAAGGGCATCGAATCATCTTTCTAAAAGAGTCTCGTTTGTCCTTGAATCATCTTGGATGAGCGAATTATGGTTTTTCGAGCTTTTACTATCCAGAACCCCTAGAACTAGTGCATTATTTTTTATTTGGGCCATTTTGGCCCATCAGATGATTTTTCTATATTATCTAAATATTTTTCCTAAAAAATTCATAAGATTCCCTTTTAAAAAAGTATTGTTTATAATTTAACGATTCCAGATGAGTTTGGAATGATTTTTCAAAGTCCATCATGCCCTTTCCTTTATACATGTTACCGATGTCAAAACGGGCTTAACTTCAAAAATTAATTCCACCTAGAAAATAATTTTCCAAGATTTTTGAAATATTTTTATTTTAGTCCTCGCCGTGTCACCTTTCCAATGGTACCTCGCTACCCCCTAAAGCCTTTGGGTGAACTCAAAATAAATTTAAGAAGGGAGATAACACAATGCTGTCCCTATTTTTTTAGAATTAAAATTAACCCCTTCCCCGAATCGCCATCATTGAGACATTTGAACTTCTCGAAATGCATTCGATTAGATTCACCATAACATTAGCCTTTTAGTCTTGGATCAAGACTTAAGACAAAAATATATTTTATTCAAATCCTTGATTTCTCATATTTAAGATACATTTTAAAAAAGAAATAAATAAAATATCCCTTTCTTCTAAATTATCAAAAAATATTTCAATCTTGGAGATACTCTACCCCATCTTTCCGAGAGGATACTCTAACCCTGTTCTCCACTAAAAAACTAGAATTTCTCTATAGAGTTATTCAAGATTCTTAATTATTTTAAATCATCAAAAATTTTCATTCTTGGGATACTATAACCCCATTTTCCACTAAAAAACTTGATTTTTCTCTCCTAGATTTATTCAAAATTCTTAATTATTTTTTAAAATCATAAAAATTCTCATTCTTAGGGAATACTCCAACCCTAACTCTCTGAAGGGATACTGCAACCTCATTTTTATCTTAAAATCCAATAATTTTCTCTCTTCCAAATATCCTGGATTATTTCGATTAAAACCTTTTCCCATCCCTTAAGTTACCATTGAATCCAAATATGTCTCCAAATTGTTGTTCTGGTTATTGTTCAATAATCGAAGGCAATTACGAGATACATTTTGATCATCTCTTTTCTTAAGTTATTTTATCTATAATTGTTTGTCTGTGAAATTATTATATTTTTTTTTGTCCTGCTACTACATTTTTTTTTGTAGTGACCATTCTGCATTCATATTTAATTTTTTTTAAAAGATTTATAAGGGAACATTCCTTGTCAGTATCTCTCCAATGCCTAGCACGGAATGTTTGAATTTTCAAAATTTAATTTGGAAATTATTTCATTAAAAGCCCTTATGTTTCTCATACCTCCATGGCGCATAGGTAATACAAATTTTCTTTCAAAACCAAAATCTACAACTTTCACAAAGATTCATGCATAAATAGGAATTTTATCTTAATAATGACTAAATGGAACCAATTAAATCAAAACTGAAGTGAGATATAGTTAGCAAGTACTGATTTCGGGTGTCATGAGTGTGCTAATTCTTTCCCATGTGTAACTAACTCTCAAACCCAACCAATGAATCTCTGGACCTTATAGACTTTGAAATCATCATTTCGAGTCTCGTGACGAAATATTGAACTCAAAATGTTGTTTTCGATAGGCATCTAATCATGTCTAGCCCAAAATGATCGATGGTGACTCCAAATTTATAATTACTTCATGGTAACCTTCCAAGACTAGTTGGATGAGCGATTCATCCGATAGTTTTTCTCTTTTTTATATTACTATGCCTAATTCAAATATTAATAAATGGATAACCCAAAGGCTCAACCACACCACCATATATATCTTTTAAGTTGTGCACCCACTTTGTATCATTCAAAGAGAAACGGAAAAATGGTACATAGCGACACATCATCATTTCCATCATTTTAGAGAGCCATATCCATGTGATCATAACCCTATGCCTAGGATTCTTATGTATCTTGTAGCTTTGTTTGTGGCGGACCTAGGATTTTTGTTGCTATATTGAACCTTTGCCATGCTTTACCATGTTTATGTGCTTCGTCTACTGAAAAACATGTTTTAATGTTATTCTGGAATTTCTAGCAAATTTCTTCTTATTCAAACATGTTCATATTATCCTCCATGGCATGACTCTTGATGTTGTTCATAGAGATAGCACTTTATGCATCTTATTAGTCTTTTTCTTTCATTTTTATCATTATTCACATGTCAAGATGTCATTTTTACTTGTTTAAACATACTGTTTATGTTTATTGTCATGAATTTTCATATTTAGTTCATAATAGATTTGTCAAAATACACAAAGTTAGTGTTTCCATGCATCTTATTTATCATTTCCTCACATCTTTGCCATCTTTTCTATGTCAAAATGTCATCTTTGTTTATTTAAACATGCTATCCATGCTAATTTTCATGTATGTCATATTTTGTCTATAACATGTTTGTCTAGATGTTTGTTTATTTGTTGTCAAAAGCCTATTTTCCTAAAACTCCCAAATTAAGCCCATGGTAACCTCAATAAATGAGAATTAACATGGACTTAAGGTTTTTCTTCATTGGTCTTCCAATCTTAGGGAAAAATCAAGTTTTATTGGTGGATTCAAGGGTTATTGAGGCAATCTATTTTGCTTTTAAAAATATAAATGTCCTTTTTTATTGTCTAAAGTTGTTTATGTCTTGATCTTTTACGTAGAGTCCTTGTGGTTGTGAATGGTCAATAGGCTGCCTCATCGTCCCAAACTACTCTAAGATTGTGTAGATGAGCTCATGAAGCCCAAGTCACTTATTCTTTTCTATCATTAATATTCAGATGTCCATGGCTCAAGTTTAGTTCGAAGAAATAAAAAAAATTAAAAAAGTCTTATGTTTTGCCTTGACATAGGATCAGTTCGAAGAAACAAAAAGAAAACCAAAAAAATTCAGTTCTTTCACCAAATATCCCTGAAAGATCATTAGTATGATGCAGTGTTTACTCATGTATCAATCCATACTAGTTCTTACAGCAAATGGTTAACCTCATGAATTTGGAGAAACAAATTTCTCCTAAATTCATCGTGCATTGGCCAACAACTTTATTGAGTTAACTAAACCCAAGAACATATAAGATATGTCTTCAATGTCATTTCGAGTGGTGAATCCTCTCTAGATCACTCATCCATCTTTATATGTTTCATGTCATACCCAAAACCACCTTACCTTTGGCATCCATCAAAGTAGACTACTTCACTATGTAATCAAAGCATGACATTCCCTATACAAGATGACCTGGTATCACAAGTTAGAGGACTAGTTATACGATTGGCACGTGAGAATATTTCTATAAATACTTAAGTGACAATACCAAATGGAGTTCTCATACAGGCCATGTTCAGTGAACTTGTTTCCATAAAACAAACACCTAAATGTCATCCCAAGTATCCCATATACTTGAACCTATGAAATTAGTTACTTACTTCACAAGTAAGAAGGCATAACATGTGCTAGTCTTTGAGCATTGCCAATGCTCCGGCTTGGCAATGTAATGATTAGGAATAGTTTTAAGAACATAAATTTTTTATGCATAAGGATCTTATAATTGTAACTGATTACAATTCCTTCGCAAGGCCAAATATGCTCTATGGGTTTAATCCAATTAGTAGTTCATGATTGTCAATCATGCTACTAACGTGAAAAAGAACTTGAATCACTAAATTATGTGATTAATTTGCATTATCAACTTATATATACCTAATCCAAGCTGATAGGCTTTAGGGCATATGCTAACATAAAGGCCATCTTGTAAGAACAGCGAAAATTATAACTTGCAAAGGCTACTCGTAGTTTAAGTGCCCAATTGCATCAGTTTGTTCGTTAGCTAATTTCAATCTAGTTGAACGATTATGAGAACTAGATTTTAGATGAATTCCCTTATCCATTAAAAGATTTCCTTTGCTACTTTTGAAGTTATCGAATTGTTCCTCAAATTTCTTTTCTAGTTAGTGGACATCAAATTGGACTTTGAAAAGCTTTTATTGATTTTGAGTAAGCCCATGCTAATATACTAGTGATGCCTTTAGTCATGGTTCCTAGGAAATGGAGGCTCTAATACTAATTTGGTGATGCCATACAATTAAACTGGATAGAGGGAATAATTCAAGAAGAAATTCTAAGTAGAGAATAGGTCATGAAGAAAGCAAGAGAGAAAGAGAAGAATTTAGAGATTGAAAGATGATTGACCTTAGAATTCCCATGCCATCGTTTTCATTCCACCAAGCTCAATATATGCTAGCTTGTTAGTTAAGCCGATCATCCTATAAACATGGCAGCAATATTAACAAATTCTAGAAATAACAAAAATACTAATGTATAAATTGACACTGGGCTGACTTTGGACTAGGCCCGACTTTACGGGTTGTCTCTCTGTTATTGACCCAACCCACTATAATAACTAAACAACCATTCAAACCTCGAAGGCTACTTTCTTCTAACATTGTTGCATGAGTCTAAAAGCGAACCTAACACTAAGAGAAAAGAAAAGGGATGAGGACATTTTGGTAATTGATGGTGAAATTTCTTGCCCTGAGAAGTAACAACTAGGGGTGAGCATAAGTCGGTTTAAACCGACTTAACCGATGGAATTTGATTAATTCGGTTCGGTTAAATTGGTTCGATGGTTAAGTCGGTTTTTTATGTCGGTTTATTTGGTTAATTCGGTCGGTTATCGGTTAGTAAAATTATAAC